>JANFAI010000135.1:0-45912 GCA_024613185.1 Pisolithus microcarpus | reverse complement strand
AGGGCGTTTCAGATCGATGCAGGACTTACAGTCGAATACCATGTCACCAAGAAGTTCCACGTCGATGGAGTGGACGGCTTCAAGCCTGCGGTAGCGTCGCGGACGAACGCCCAGACTATCGGGGAGAGGTTCTGTCTTGCCAGCGGCAGGAGGGCCTTGAGGCATGTCAGGAAGCCGTGCTTCGTGCAAATAGTATCGCAGATTATCTGTAGCTTTCATGTCGGAGAGGATAACAGTTCAGATGTCCGGGTAAGACGACGCAGGTCAAATAGTAGAGCGACATCAAAGCGACGTTGTAGTACGCTTTAATACTTGTGACACGACGGACCCACAACGGACGACCCATTCCGGAAAGAAACAAGGCAGTCCATAACGGGAATATTGCCGATTGCCATTATACTTAGTAACGCCAGCATGTGTGTACGACCAAATTATAAGGTGCGGTTAGGTTACGCGAAACCCAGTGAGTCGACAATCCAGTGCCAACGCTTTTGAACTACCCCCTCTCCCCTCTCACGACCTCGTCGTCGTCGCAGCCGCCGCCCTCTCGATGGCTATACAATCGCCACACGTCGTAGGGCTGATCCGAATGGGATTTTTTACTGGCAATGCCATCAGCCTGATACATGATTGTGACTTGCATCCTGATGGACTGCAGATTGAGCAAAAGAGGCTCTTGGAGCGAATACTCCATCTTACCGGAATGCAGGTGTCTTCTACTGAACAGACAGTTGGGTCGCCAGCAATCGTGTACTTCCGAGTGCATGCCGACGAAATGGCCGCACTCGGTGTGGTATCGACCGTCGATGACCTGGAAGCGCGTACAGCGTGCGCGGTGAGCTGACTCGAAACGCATCGCAGAAGCAATATGGACCGACGTTGTGGCACATCTTGCAGAATCCCCAAAAAGGCCTGTCGCGGTGTACTATCTGAAACGTCTCGAGGGTGGTATGGCGGGTTTTGTTTTGGGCCTATAATGCTCCATGACTGGACCACCGGCTCTTAAGTGCATTTGGTGGGTATCACGAACGTGCAAGCATGGAAAGCGCATTTCCTATGTCACTCGATTCACAGACTGGGGGAAGCGAAGGTCCCGCACCTGCGTCCGGATCTCAATGTTTTACCACACACACACCACACTAGACGGTTTTTTTTTTCAGTCACTGAACGTGTTTTCCCATTCAGACTCGTGCTTAAACGGCCAATCCTCGCCTGGACCAATCTTCACATACATGCCGTTTTGAATGACCGCGAAAGAATCCGGCTAACTACCCCTTTAATCGAACACTCAAGGCATGCGATTCACCACGAGGTATGCGCCACTCGCAAAATTCAAAGATGTTAGATCCCCCGAGTGCCATGATAGAGGGTGAACATTATCAAACCGTGGCATCGTGGCGGGCACGTTGTCTCGGCGGTGCAAGCCATCATCAGGATTTTCCAGAATATAGATTCGGACGTTCGATAGATTTTTACTCACTAGTAAAGTGTGTACATCTTGCATGAAGGCCCAGAAGCATCAGACCATGGAAATGCCGTTAAGCACGCTACGTATGCCACTTTTCTGACGCGATGCGTTCAACCCACACCACATCGCGGATCGTGAATCCCGGAAACCAATGTATCCAGATGAGCGTATTGATGTGCGTAACAAGTCGAGGAAGGTCTTTTTGTCATGTTTCTGCTCCATTACAGGTAAATAGAGTACGACAAGGCGTTATAGTTTTTGTTCATGTCCGGCGGCGAATCGTACTGACCAACTGCACCTTCTTTCTGACCTTCGAAAGAGTGTCGTCAGTGAGTCCCGTGTTCTGCTCGAAGCTAGGATACATACCTCGTCTGCGAAGCGTTTCCTCCACCTCTCACTGCGGAGGACGGCTTCTTTTGATCCCTCTTTTCTCGTGACGGACGGCCAACTTCCATTCCCTAAAAACCGAGTTCTTCTGAAGGCGTCTAGAAAGCTTCAGAAACGCGGACCGCAGATCCATGTTGACTGGTATCCTCCTGCCTGCAAATGCATTTTCAGTTCTGAACCATGTTCCGACCGACAAGACTGACCAGCATAGGCATCGGCTGGTGGTGGAAGGTCAAGAAGTGCACTCCTCTGGGCCCAGGTTTCAGCAGGAGTCAGGTGATTTGGCTTCCAGTGTCCTGTTTTCCGCAGGGCCTGCACGGCGAACTTGAGTGGATCGGAACACATGAATCTGTCCCCAAATCGCGCAGTATACAGAGGTGAGCCGAGGATTCCACTTGAGCCTCTCCACTGCGAAGGAGAGAGAAGAACATTCCTGAGGAGAGTAGAAGTAAATTGACGCCCCCAAGACATTCTGAGTCGGACAAGTGCAACGATACAAATATGGCAGACGCGAACGGAAGCACTGCCCTGTCGGACTTCGGATGGTCTGTCCTGCTTCACTCTAACACACGAAATGTCTGCGGCATCCGTGTTGACTGAGGAGTTTGAGGTTGAAGTGTGTTCATTACTGAGTGCTCCGGCGGCTCACGACACGTCCAGGTGCTTGAATCGATATACCCTACAGAATTATCGGGTTTGTCTTTGGCACCAGGACATCTCAACCCTTAACTGAGGGCTTATGTGAAGTCATATCGGACAGGGAGATCGAAATAGATGTCGAGCCAGATTACCCCGTTGAGGGCATGGAGTCTTGTGAGCAACAATTTCTTCTTGTCCATAAATCGGTCCTCGACTGCCGAAGCCAGTCAAACTTAAACTGTCGGTCAAATATCTCGATGACTACCCCGACGAGTTGCCCATCCTTGCACTGGAAGCGGTGGAGGGGGAAATCGATGAATCGGAAAAGGAAGCTCTCTTACAAGGTATGGCGACAATTGTAAGTGATTGCAGTCTGCGGCACGCGGTAGGGGCATTGATAGCGAGTACAGGGTGAAGAAAACATAGGCATGGCAATGACTTTTACACTCGTTTCTTACCTTAGAGAACAACTATCTGCCGTGGCTGAAGGAAAAATAAGCCTTCGAATAGCGGAAGAACGTGAAAAGGAACGCTTGGCTCTCGAGGTGCGTCAGAGACGTAACGTAACATTGGCATCGTAGTTTAGCAATCAGGAAGGCTGAGGAAGCACGAACACGAGGAACTCCTATCACCGTCGAGTCTTTCAAAGAGTGGAAGATGAAATTCGACCAAGATGTGGCAATGAAAAAGGCCAAAGATGAAGAAGAGAAGTTACGAGCTATGACGCCGAGAGAAAGAGAAGAATACAGAAAGATAGGCACCAGGCTCACTGGTCTGCCACTGCCTCTGTTCATCTTAGCGAACCGCTCTCACAAGCATTCATCACAGGACGGCAGCTATTCGAACGTAATCGGAACCTTGCGCATGAGGACGACAGCCTCATGGAAGAGGGCACGGTTAGTGTCGACATCAGTCAGTATGATCGGACAAAAGTCGAAGAAGAAGAGGAGGATCATATTCACTTCAGTGACGACGAGTAGGCTGGCTCCACCAGAAAAGTCAATACAAACGGACTCTAATATATCTAGTACAACCAAGTATCATAGACCCGCCATGATGCCTGCTTGGCCTTCTGTGCCACGGATGATCTGTTCCTTATCGGTTACCATACAACCCAAAGTCTCTCTACCAACCTCAGTGAGGTAACCGTCAACTTCTCGGATATCTGGGTATTGTGGTCTCTCCCACTGCAGAACCTCCGCTGTGGCATGGAACCATTCCAGAACAGGTCGCTTGATCCACCTTCTAACTTGACCCCAATTATCGTCTGCCTCGAACCATCCGAGGTGTCCTCCATGGGAAGTCAATGCCATGATCACCCATTCATTTCCTTTGGCATCCATGGGTACGTCTTGTACAACTGGATCATCTGCTGCGTTGAGAGCAAGGAAAGGGATCCGCACGTCGCCGAGAACTTTATGGCTGGATGCATATTCATAATAATCGGCAGCGGATGCGAATGGCCACGGTGGCGAGGAACCACCACCCACTCTAGTGAATGTGTTATCAAATTCCTTGACGGTCGGCTTGTTCAAAGCTACGGCAGCCATGGCAGCCTTTGTCACATCATGATCGGGAGTTTGCGAGAGCGAATCGAGGTGGCTCTTCAGTAGGTTAACCAAATTCTGACCCATTCCCTTGGAATAAACGTGACCAATGTAGCTGGAGTCCAGTCTAGTGAAAATTTGAGCATGTAAGGGTACGACAGGTCGGCGGATAAATTACCTCTGGTTATTTGCGGTTAAGTTCCACGGCTAGACCACATCAAGTTAGGTATACCAGGGGAATCAACGTGGCTGGGCACTCACACATCCCAAAATACAGGCTGATCTTAGTCGGCAGCGCCGGCCTTCTTCAGCAACATATCTTGTCAGGACATTCGCCCCCAAGGAGAAACCGACCCCAAGTAAAGGCGCGTCTGGAAAAACTGTGGATATGTAGAATATTGCCTGTCTGAAGTCATCCGTGTGACCCGCTGAGTAGAATTGAGGGCTGGTAATAGGGACGCCTGCACCTGCACGCGTAAAGTGTTAGTGCGCTTTACATACATGGCCAGAATGGGACTTACAGCCGCGGAAATTAACGACTACCGCACGATATCCAAGACCGCCTTCCGAAGGTGGTAGACAAACAGGGGAAAGGATGGCCCTCACGTACGATTCATACGAACCTTGAGGGTGTAAGGATCAGCATGTAAAGGAGACCTCGGTGGACTAACGCACCACCAGTGAGGCCGTGTAACACTACGACGATGGGAGCGTCAGGTCGTAAGTTGCTATCGTCTACAGGAGTGAAGTCCAATCCTCTGCGAACGGATTCTCAATCATACGTGCCAATGAAGGTGATCGAGATGACTGACAAGGTTCCGCCGTCCTTCAAACGTAACATAGTCCTAAGGTAATGGTTCAAAAACCTGTCAAAGGAAGGGCAATTGAACACAACCTCTTGTAAACGACCTTGTCTCTCTGAGAGAAATCTCCGAGCACGCAGTAGAGCGTCTGCAGGTGACCGCTGTGTCTCAAGCTTAGCTCGTTTCGGGTTGCAGAAAGCCTTTGTGCTCACTTGGGAAGCCACCAAGCTGGATGGAACTTGGCATGTAAGCTAGGGCACTTCTCCTCTACAAGCTCCCGAAGGGAGACGCGTCTCGTTGTATAATCCCGGATGGTCACGACGGCCGACGTCGGGGGGTGACGAACCTCTGTTTTCCGCCCTGAAGCCCAAGGGAAAAGGAAATTCATGGTTCGCGTGAGACAACCTAATTGGCGCGGTGATGTGTGGGATGGCAGGTAACAAGCTTGTGGACCGATGACGACTTGGGTAGTCTCTGGCACGTTTGTCTTCCTTGATTTTGGGTCTGAGAAAAAGCCACTTGACACCGATCAGTGGATGTGGAGGACTGGGGTATAACGATGAACGGCCTGAGGGCGGCTTCTTAAAGGGTTGCAGGAAGAATGAAAGATGTGTGTAAGTAAACTGGTCCGACTGTGATGCGACCGACACGGCCCACAAGAGCGGTGTTACATTGATGATGGATCTGAAACTCTCCGGCAGGTTGTCGGGTTCACGATTCCACTATCATACATATGTCCAGCGGGCAATACGCAGTACAACAGAACACAACCAGATGGATGGATGATGATCGAGGGAATGTCAGACTATTATCCCACTTGCGCTGATGCCACACTCAGTCGACTCCGAATGTGTCGGATCCATCAACATCACCTGGAGTCGACAATCAAGAAGACTTGGTTACTCTGTACTGCACGTTGGTTTCCGGGCTATTAGGAGGTTGCAGCGACCTAAAATATGGTCCGTGTACGCCGTTGTGAGCCCACTCCTGAACATTCGGTCACGTCTCGTCCGAGTTTACCGCTGTGGCTATTTGGCTGCACTTCCGAAGACCACGGCGTGAACATTCGAGCATTTGGTTCTAGACAGCAAAGAGCAGGAGAGTGTGAGTGCTTTGAGAGCAGCCATATTGAATCAGTAAAATGCACTGCATGGGGCACTGAAGAAGAGATCGTCAGTCCTCCATTTTGGCGGAAATCTCTTAGTTCCAATTCAACAAAGTCCCAGCTAAAGTCCACCGTTGTCACGCAACATCCCATGTTCGCAGACGAGAATCCTGGGCTCACAGTTCTTTCGACAGATCCACCGCCCCCGTAATGGCTTTCAAGCTTAAGCTGCATGATTTGTTTGGGAGTCGTATTAGTAATCTCGTCAATGGGAGCCGTCACGTGCCAGCTACGCGCCTTCCAACTTCGTTTTCCTCCTCGATCGTGACAACCGCACCAGAGTCTGTCGTTTCGTGCAGACCTCACATGAGCACAGGATATCCGTTACTGTCTTCGATTTGTACATTGCAAGCCTTATGGATCCTTCGAGTTCATGCGCGGACCATTTGCTGGCTTTGTCTGCCAGCGAGTCTTCAGACACCGATGAGGTGAACTCTTCAACTGCAAGAGTCTACTTTGGTCCAGTACTCTCTCCGGAGAAAAAGTACATTGTACAGAGTACAGCGCGACAGAGAACATACGAGTCTGACGCGCTTAGCACCCCGTTGCGTCGCTCGCCGAGGCTTTCCCCTGCCGCATCTCCCCACTTACAATCACTGCATGGTCGTGCTAGAGATGACGTCGAGAATAGTCCAGGTGGCCATCGTCAAGATCTGTCAGGGATATCTTGTGAGGATCCAATGCTCCAAGATGGTAGGCGGTGCGATCCCGAACCTTCTCTTTCTCTTAACATTTTTTCTGGGTCTTAGAGCCTTCCTCCGTGCTCGCTAGCAAGATAATGCGCGCATTCGACAATCCTTCACCCCCTCCACAGCGGCGTGTGCATACGGATATCCAGTACACCCCTGGAAGAAATAGTCGATTTCCTTTACTCGACGCGTCCGCTCCTCCGAGTCCGTTCCGTGCCATCAACCTATTCGAGAAATTGAATCAGCTAGCGGAGCCACTTGTTGAAGGGCCGACTGCATCGCCTACCCATCCTTCGTCCTTGGTCCCTGAAAACACAACACAAGCCCCTCACGCTGATGCCCTGCAACCAGATTTAATCTCGTTCAAATCTTGCTCCAAATCTACCTTACAGAATACAGTATTAGGTGTGTATGTCCCCTCTGCCTTACTTGCAACAGCCCAACCGTCATCCATCATTTCCCCGTTTCCTCACATGAACTTATGTCTTGACCAGAGTGTACTCATGGCGTAATCGAACCGCACTCGCCAAGCACCATAAATGTGCAGACTGTGCCAGTCGAATGTAGCATACAGGGTCCCTCATTAACACGATCTTCGGCACAAGAGGTGTCATATATTACAGAAGAGCCTCCTGGGGTATCTGGACGGCAGAAGGATTGTGACGGTGAAGCTTGCGCTTCACAGTCTTCAAGCTCCGAAACCCCATCGTTACCAATTGCAGGTAATGGTAGGACAACAGCAGTTGTGGACTCGTTGGGAGAAGGATCTGTCGACGACGACAAAGTGGTCGTAACAAACCCCAAGAGTGGGAGCAAACGGAAGCTCGTCGTAGCTGGGAACCATAATAAGTTGTGCCAACACAGATTAGGATCCTTATCTCCCCAGTCTGAGGGCCTACTGACACAACTTCTATCACCCTCTCGGCAACAGCAGGTCCCATCGGCACTCGAACGAGAGCAGGAGCCAATACCTTTCAATCCATCCACACACCGGCTAACCCTCACTACATCTCCAACTCCTCCGTGTTCCGCAACGGCTCAGGAGGTTTCTCTCAAATCTGGTCGCTGTGAAGATGGTGTCCACCGAACCCCTGCAAGGAGGGTGCCCATATATGACGCACTTGCCAACGCCACTCCTTCTTTACAGAAGGCGGCTCGCCGCGCTCTGCTGGAGAGCCAGTCGCGACGCATTCCTAATACAGGTGGTCCAGTCTTCTCACGTCCTGAAAACCTGTCGCACAGCCCCGCAAAACGAGTACCTGTGGCCGGGTGCATACCATCCCCAAGTCGCCCGATCACTGGATCAACGATGCCTATAGTTTTACGGGCGCGTAGTGCATCCGTGGAGCCACATCCAACCATTCCTTCGTCGGTTCGAAGTCGCTCTGTCGAACCTACCCCAGTGTCAACAAGAACCTGTGGAGACGGCACGAGTAAAAAGCCCACGTTTCCGCCCCGCACGATATCAAGACCTACCCCTCCATTGCCGTTTCCACTTGTACCGCAGGCGAAGGCGGATCCTGGTTCGACATATCCCATCCCAGAGGAGAATGAGACGGTCGACACCACTGCGCCAGATGCTGCCACGAGGGTGTCCCCAGTCAGTTCTGACAAATCTCACCTCAGACAACGTTCTGTGGCCAGTCGTATTCCGAGGATGAATGCCAAGCCTTACGCTCGTCCGCAGACAAATGCTAACAATTCAAAGGTTACGTCGGTCTCTAAACTAGGACTACAGTCTGTGAGTATTCCTAAGCGGAGACCCTATTCTGAATTCCTAAGCTTGTTCACTCAGAAGCCGATTCTTCTTACCCGTCCGTGCAGTAAAGGCGGATACGGCGGCACCCATGACTCAAATACCAATGAGCCCTCTTCGTCCATTGGCTCAGAAGCCAACACTTTGAAAAGAAAGCGAGCCATGGAGGAGGGGACACCCCAACCTAGATTTCGTTCAACCGGTGTTCATCAGATAACGCCCGGGACGTTTGGTGGCAAGCATGCTGTGAAGCCCCCAAATTCATTACCAGAGCTCAGCGGACTGGTACCGAGTCCCCAGAAACCTAACACACCGATTCTGTTTCGCAAAGTTGTCGATGGTATGCTCTCAGCACGATACCAGTCTACGAAAGCAAGCGTTGAAACTAGAGAGACATCGTTGCCCGACTCGGTTCCCGTGTCTCGACAGGATAGTGACTCAAGCGTCCTTCGTTTGCCTTCGGAAACACAGGAATCGAGGCCTCTTCCTGTCACAACATCGGCGAACCGAGAGGGCGATAATTTAAACACTCTGCTGCCTCATGCTTCCGCCGTCAAGGAAAACGACTTCGACTCGCAATCAAGCCAGAGGAGGTCGGCGTTGAAGAGATCATCTCGCGCACGCAAAGTTCCCTCGGACGTTCATGACGTATTCAACATTACCTCCCGGTCTGATCAGCCTAGCCGCCGACCGCCGACGCGAGCGGAAGCAAGTGGTTTTATGGGTATGAGTGCATCAGCTTTAAGAGCACTCACGTCATCGAATACAACGAGGAATCAGCAAACTGTAGCCATTCTGGCAACGGAAGTGATCAGGAAAGAAGGCCTTCGTCCGGAAAGTCCAGCCGTCAAAATACGGACCATCCTCCAGAAGGAAAAAGAGGAACAAGACCGACAGAGAATGGAACGAGCTCAGAGGAGGGCGCGGAGGAGTGAAGAGGGTTCTACAGGTAGCGATACGGAGGGCCCGAGTGAACACGCCATACATACACCTGACGGTTATGGGCACGACACAAATGTGGACCTGACAACTACTAGGCATGTTAGGGCCCCGGGAGATGAGGAAGATTATGAAACGCCAGAGAGATTGTCACCCATCAAGAGACCACGGTTTGGGGAAGAAGATAATGACGAGCAAGTAAGGCCGACAAAACAAGTCAAGTGGTGTTATGGGCTGGGCACAACTGCCTTTGTTGACGACGTTGATCCAAAGCCACGATTCCAGCGCCTTGACTCCCATGCGAAGGGTTGTTTGGCCCCCTCCTCCAAGGTGAACCCTTTTTTTCGGCCCTGAAGGACCCCACAGTTCTCAAACAAATGGCAGAGCATTCACCTAGATACACTGGGGAACATCAAGGACATTGATAGCCGTCCGCCTCTCCAGCTCGTTCAAGAGCATGTCGTTATCAAGAAGTATATGTATGATAACGACGTCGAGGCAGAACCTGCCCCCACGAGGATGACTAGATCGAAGAACAAGAAGCCGAAAGGCTGATTTACCCTGCATTTTTGTTCTTTATGTTGTTATTGTTGCATTGCTGTATCTTTATTACTCTCGAATCTCTCCTCGACAGTATTACTGTTGTTAGTGTGGACAAGGTTTATCTTGGAGAACTGTGTCTACCAGGGCCCTTGCCCGTTCAAGCTCTGGACCGGTAACTGATAGTAGCGGAGGCCTGGTTAACAGGGAGAACAAATAGTTCTGCGATATTCACGTGCGGAGGACGCGACGCCGCCCAAACGATTTCTTCAGCAATGTCCTCAGCAACCACTGTATACGTGTTCAACAGGTTGCATGCGACCTTCACATCGGGATCGCTTACAGGGTTGCAGACCATCATACACCTTATCCGCCGCTGCTCTGTCGCCCCTGTACCTGATGATGGAAAACTCTGTCTCGACCATGCCTATGGAACGATAGAGTCGATCAGGGGGTGCGACTGATTGGTTATTTGCTACTCGGCAGTCACATACCTGGCTGGATCTCCGTCACTCTGATAGGGGTATCTACAACTTCTCTCATTAATGCTGTTGTGAATGCATGAACCGCGTGCTTTGTTGCGCAGTAAACGCTACCACCAGCATAGGGCTCCCTGCCTGCAATCGAACCGATATTGATTATATGACCGGTGCCCCTCTCTCTGAAATCTGAAGGGAAATGAACGAATGCAAGCAATCCAGTACTGGCAAAGGGGTACCTTTGATGAAAAGTTGTGTCAAAGCAATCAGACCGAATACGTTGGTGGCAAACATTCCCTCCACGGTCTCCAGCGAGATATCTCCCACGCGATCGACACCTACGACGTATCCTGCGTTGTTTACTGTACAACGGGGGTGTCCGATATGGATACATAATGGAATTTACGGTGTTGTCAAAGCTCACCGAGGATGTCGACGTTGCGGAGCCCTGCAGGAATGCTGTCGGGAAAGGAGGCAACTTGATTCTTGTCGGAAACATCGAGGGGTATAGCAACAAATTGACCGCCACACTGAGCGCCAGCTTCCTTATGTGCGGCAATACACCTCTCTACTACCTTCTGCAAGGCATCTGCCCGCCGCGCAGTGACGATCACATTTGAACCCCCCTAGTGAATCTCCATCGGTGCCAAGCAACCGTTATCTGGGGCTCATTCATAGGCTCACCTTTGCAAAAAGCACCGCTGTTGCCTTTCGACGTTGACTTATCAGCTAGGATGGTCTGAAACCCCTGAGCGATACATCTTACCGCACCGATACCGGAGCTTGCCCCAGTGACCAAGACGGTTTTCCCAAGTAAACGGGACGAGTTGAACACAGACATGAAATTGCGGCGAAGAACGTAAGATTGACTGGATGGACGAAGGAGCGGAATATGACGGGACTGATAACGGACTGACCTCAGTACATGTATGGACACGCCTGCCGACATCATCATGTGGTTTACCGATGAGAACAACAACCCACACTTCTCACACAGAAAATTCTGAGGTAAGTGAGTACTGCCCCTCCCACATTAACTGTGGGGGCCTCAGCGTAAAGATGTGCAAAAACGCGGCAGATGTCCGGTGGGATAACATGATGATTTGGCTTCGTAGCCACGGCGCAAAGACGACAGACTTCGCCGTCGAGTGCAGAAAGACGCCGTGTTGAGTACCTTCACGACCAATGTCTCGCTTTCCACCAACTCGTCGACACGTACAGCATCTGGATACGGCCTGTTCGCCGGGAGATCCTGTCTTGTACGTGATGGTCAAGAAACCTGTCTTGCAGATCGTCTCAGGAGATGTCATCCAGCCGGGCAAACTCCTTTTCTCGATCCCAGCCAAAGCTATGATGAATGTGATGACCCTCAAGCCGCACTACCCATCCGAGACGGTTGAGGCGCTCACTGGCATCCAACTCGTTTGTATGCATCTATTCTTATGGCGCCCTAGGGGAGACAGCGAGGACAGCGAGGACCCGTTGTTTGGGCCGTACATTTCAACCCTCCCCAGAGAGTTTGATGGTCACCCTCTGACCTGGATAGTCCAGTCCAAGCACCAGAATACTACTTGCCAAGACGACCATCCACTACGATGGCTCCCGCCGAGTGTTTTGTCCGCACTGGACCGCCTTCATTGTCGATTTACGGATGACTGGTACAAAGTGCATTCTGTCATGGTACAATAGTCGGCCTAAGCCAGTCCTGCCTTTCTTACCGATCTTACTAGATTCAACCACCTATGTCTGCAAAAGTGAAGGAGCGAACGGCCGACGTCAATAATGTCAAGGCCATGATGGATTTCCTATGGGCCTGGCTAAATGGTAGAATTCCATCGCGTGTTGTCCGAAGTACAGTAACAGTGGATCTCCCTAACAGTCAACACTCGATGCATTTATTACCGCCTCAAATTTTCGAAATCGGACTCTGACAACTTCACGCTGTGTCCGGTCCTCGATTTCGCTAACCACAGCTCACATATGTCGAACATGCGCACTGGTCCAACAAATGCAGATATCTGGAACTCTGCCCCGGTCCTCTCCATAGGTGAAGGGCTTCGCTTTTTTGCATGTGATGACACTAGGATCCGGGAGGATGATGAAATCATGTTGGCCTATGGCCGTCATGCTAACAAGACCCTCTTCGTGGAGTACGGTTTTGTAGACGGCCTCCAAGAAGTTGGAACACGCGTCTGTGGTGAAGTAGACGTACAGGATATCCTGGAAGAAAGTATTTACTTGGATCAAAGACGAAGTTGTGCCATCAAGGACCTGCTTGTCGCTGAAGGGTACTGGGGGTAGGACTTAACCCCAAAGTTCCAAGCTTCAACTGACCCTAACACCGTTATCAGTGACTTCGTTCTTTTTTCAACACAGGACTCAGCACAGGTATCTTGGCCGTTAATTGCAGCATTGCGTTTGCACCATTTGATGGGAACAGCAACCGGGATCGGCAACGACATACAGCTGTGGCAAGACGTCATCGCAGGCAGGCGAGAGCGCATATCGGATGATAACGAGCGATCATGCAGAGAGTCCCTCCTTCATGTGTGCGAGATAGTGATTGGCAGGGCCCAACGGGTACTTGAGATGATCACTGGACAATCACTCGAACAGCAGTACGTACGGTCCTTGTGGGTAGAAGAGCTGTTTGTGGCTCGAGCCACCAAAGAAAGTATCTACGCGGGTGACGCGTTTTGACGTGTTTCGTCCCCAACCTCTGCGTGTGATGTTCTTGTTACATGCTCTTGTTACGCTTGCAGAGTAGTACCACACGAAATGACCGTTCTGCCCCACTATTCTACGGGGACTGCTGTACGGAAGCTATTGGTAGTCAAGGAGTTCGATCTACTGATGATAAACTTTGACTTAATCCGCGTTAGTCTCAATGTTACACCGCCGCAAAGAGTACAGCAAACTGAGATACACAGCCACTGTAGCTGTATACCGTGTCCAAGTAAAGTTGCGTACGTCCGGCGTCGCGACACTTCCACTCCCTCACCTCATCAACCTCTCGGTTGGTCCACTTTCTTCAGAATGGCGGTTGAACCGTTTCTCGGGACAAGGGCTCAGCGGGCCTTCATGATCACCAGTATGTCTACGAAAATTTCTTTGGCAATCGGTAGTCTGATGGACAATTCCAACCAGTTCTACTCCGTACGTGATACCATGAAGAGAGTATCCACGAAGGGAACACTCATATCTTTTCAGAAGCCATTGTGGTCATTGCAATGGTTGCGTCAACCTTCGGTATCGTGAGTACAAGAGTCTGCCCAGTGACTGGCGTCTAGATGGCTTTGCAGGTGCATGCATACCTTGGAGACACTCTGGACACAGCCGGATACAAAGTGCGTACTTCTCGAGATCGCGGGTGCGCTCAGAAGGCTAAACTCTTCATAGACCCTACCGTGTTATCTTGCTCTGTTTATTCTCGCGGAGTATGTCGCGCTTCTTCGTTTGTGTTAAATTCGATTAACTTTCTGCAGGTTATTTGAGCTCGCCTTGGCTTACGATGCTCTGAGATTAAGAAACGTCATTCAACTACTTGGCATCGTCGGTGGGCTTTTCTACAGTTTCAAGACTTCAAACTAGTAGCTCATTTCGAGTCGTAGGATTCCACTGCGCTCTCATAGTCTTCTCTGCATTACAGGTGCACGAAACAAAGACCGCCATAGTGCCTTGTTACCTATCGCAATGCGGAGATAACCCCAATTTTTTATGGGACAAGGTGATGCCGTTTCTGGTAGTCGCACCTTGCATAGTTGGCGCTTCGTGGATCTTGATAATATATTGGATCAAAGCACTCTACGAGGAATTTGGGCAAGTCTCCACTTCTTGCAAGTCATAGTTGTTCTAAGGACCTCGTTTTAGTTGGGTGATATTCCACGTAGTGGGTGCAAACCCGAAGCTGAAGTGTTCGTTTCTTCTTCGTATTTATGTTTCCCTTTTTCAACTAAGTTTAACGCAACAGCAATGTACCAATACTACCAAATTTTCATCTGCCTCCTGAAGTTCGACTTCTTCTGCTTTGTTGGAGTGACGATGCAGGTAAGTATCGCATTACCATCATGATGCCAGCCATTGAAGCCTCGCAGCTTCTGATCGTGGTTCTCACCGCTAATTCTGCTGAGTTCGGCGTCACGATAACCGCCATCCCAATTGTCGTAATTCTCCTTGCTGGATGCGCATATGCCGTTCAACGTGAAATCAAATGGTATGGGTTTCCAACGTGGCCAGTTCAGGCTAAACTGACCGGATCTCGAGGTTGATGACAGCCTCGCTCGTTTTGATGGTGGCCGCGATGACTTACTGTAAGCTACTTCTCTCTTCTATAGCGGCCAGGTCACCTACAATCGATCCCTTCGCTTGCTATAGTCGGCAAGTGTTATCTATCTTCCTCCCATCTCCCACGCTAAGACCAGACTCAGTTTACAAACTCGTCCGCTTTTACGAGCCTTCGTCTGAACAGCAATACCTTTCCACACGGGCGACGTTGACTGTGTTCAGTATGTCCATGACTGAATGACTGTTGTAGAAAGCTGACATGGTATTCAGCGATTTTCGCGTTCCTGCTACTTCTGGCCAGCTTCATCGTCGGCGTTAAATGCTTTCATGACTTTGATAAGGGTTTGCATGATTCCAAGACCCAAGGTTAGTCTCGTCGCCTGGGATTGCGAATTCGCATAGAACTTCACGCTGTTGTTTTTTTTTCTTCAGATGTCAGTGTCAGTGCTGATCAGCGATACGGGTCTTTTCCCAAGGCACAAGAGCGGGATTCAGCTTACTCTACCGGCGGCGCTGCACTTCAACCGCAGATTTCCATCGAATAATCGAGCCCTCCGTTGCAATGATGGTTTGAAGTTAAGCATTAATCTCAAGTATGCGGCGGGGATCTGATACCTTCAAGCGGACGACTACCTTTCCTATATAATGTACTGCGACGCAAGCTTTTTTTTCTTTCAGACCACGGAATTTTTTACTTCGACGCCACTTATAGTATGCTGGTTGTTATACATATATCGGGTTTTACCCTTGCCTATGAGGACTTCGAATAATTACGTCGTGGTGTTGGCACCCAGTCCCGAGTACATAACTAGGTGAGCAGAGGACCTCCTAGACGTTTTGCGCGTCACAAGGGCAAGATGTAATCACATGCTCGATCAGAAGAAGACAGCGAACGCGCGTGGAAAGCTTGCCAGCAACACCCCCCCGGTACTAACTCAGTTCACCAACATATGATGCCTCGGAGTCCCAACCGGCATGTCAGGACCGGAGTGATGTCCACAATATATAGCGTGCCCATCTCTGGGTCCGATGTTGAAGGACCGTTGCATACTGGACGTTGCGAAAGGCTCCCTCGCTTCATCATATTGTGCATCTGCCTTCTACGATATAAAAAGGCTACTGTAACCATGCTAGCCACACTGTGTCCGGAATCTCTTTCACTAATACCTCGCAGTTGTTGTTACTGTCGACTCCATTATGTAACGTCTCTGTCACGTGTTTTCTTTTTTCGCTGTCCGGTCTTCGACTTCAAACAACACTTAGCTAGAGAGCTCGCAGCCCCAAGTGGATACAGAGCAGAAAAACCATTATAATGTCTAACACATGATGCGACCTATGCCAAGAAACGCCCTTGCCCTATAACCTGACAGTTTCAACCGTTACCAAAAGTGCCTCTAGTCCGAACTCCGAGAGTCCGAAGCCATCACTCTGTTGAAATGCTTGCCTTCCACTGATGCTATCTATCTAGGAGCGCAGTGATGCGGTATGAGTAAATTAAAGAAGCCTATGCCTGGATCTCAGAATTGTGGCACTGACGTTCCCAATGTACAGACTGTTGAGTTCGTTGTCACCAAGAGACACTGGTGAGTTCTTAGAGTATCCTGGTGACAGTGAGCTCCTGCGGGCTGCTAAAAGCCCATACCGTCAGAACTGAGGTATCCACTCACGGGATACAAACAACTTTACCCGATAACCCCCAAAGTGCCGTCTCGTTTTCCCGTGAATGGTCAGTAATGACTCACGATCTAGCTCCAGACAGTAGTGCTCTGCAGAACAGTTCATGCGGAATCAATGGCAAGGCTGGGAGAACACCATGCGTTTCAACGGGGCTCAGCTGAGCTACCCTGACTGCGGTGACTACTCAATTTAACGTATGCTGAACCAGCGCAATCAGTAATATTTGAAGCGGGGCCTCGGAGTCCTACTTTGACTTCAAGTTCCACAGAGTACTGGACAGCTGAGAGTACCGAGTCAAGTGATTTGCAGTCGATTTCTCAGACGGGTTTGTATCTGCTGGTGATGAGTACAGACACAGGTATGGTAAAGCGTATGCATGCTAGCATCGGTCTCGTTCACTACCTCAAGGACCAACAGGGATGAGGCGTAACCAGACGACTCTGAAATCATGACAGCCTTAGCTGAGCCATCCTGCATCGGCTGTTCATGTCCGGTGACAGTACCGACACCCCTACGAGCAGTCTATTGGAAGAGAGAACACCCGACTTGAACTGAGTTGAACTTGTCAGTGCATCTCGTGCCGTTACTAGTGTGTAGTAGCATCTGGAGATTTTCGGAGGGAATCTGCCTCAAATTTCATCAGGTCGAGTCGCTCGCAACCTAGGCAAGCATATACAATCCGGACAACATGATGTGCATCGCACCGTGTTGTAGGGCGGGTTCACATAGTCACGGTTTCGTGCACGCGCAAATGTGGGGGCAAAGTAAGCTTCTGACACATGGATATTTACTTGGTACTACGACTCAAGTGCCTGCGTCGTACAGACTTTGCGGGTGCATCGTTTCTCCCGCACCGAACGAAGTGACGAGGGTATGGTCCCCGCACATATTACTTGCCATTTTCCTAAGTCTTTTTACTCTTACTTGGCTGTTCCCACAAATTTGTCACTGTCACTGATCTCCGGCACCACCGGATTGTCAACCGGGAAGGCAAGAGAGGTGAGTGCACTGGTTTACTATGGACTTGGCGCTCCACAGACCAGTGCGAAATATTGAAAGAATCACAGACCTGCTGTCCTTGACGACTCTCGGATCGCGAGAGAGATGTTACGAGCTTCCTGGGGACAGCGGTATACTTGTCCCCGCGGAATGAGTACGTCGATTGCAGGGGTCGAAGCTCGGAAATGCATAAAAGACTGCCTTTCGTCACCAAATAATCTCCCAACCCACATTTCCAACACAACAATCTCACCTCTGCATCGTTAAAGCGATCCTTCAGTTGTCATACAACTAACTATGCTCACCAAAACAATCCTTCCGACGGTCGCCGCTGCCACCCTCTTTGTGGCTTCTGCTTCTGCCATTTGCCCCGGTTATAACTTCGGTATCACCCAGACTGGCAGTAACACGAACCCCGACTACGGCGTTTGTAAGTGTTAACAATGACAGGCCGCACATGTGTTCACTGCAGACCATCATTTTAGGGGAGGTGTACGATGACTCTTGCAACGACGTTTACCAGGTGATTGCGTCGAACCCATGCACAGTTGGGGTTTTCGACTGCAGCCCGGCCCCGGTCACCTTCACTGGCCTCCACCTTGATGGCCTCAAGTAAGTTTCGGTCTTGTCAATCAACTGCTGTTGAGATGTCGATGCACTTGATAGCTACGCTTGCAACCCCGACGCCAATGCCGGTTCTTGCAATGGCGTCGGTATCCAAGTCTGCGTAAGTTGGGCTTCACTTTCGTCCCCTCCACAAATTATAACGGGCTTCGTAGTGCCGAAACGATTGAGTCATTGACCGTAACAAGGCCTTCGAATAACGGACTTCACATTGTCTGAGTAGCTTGTAGTCGCGCAGTTTAGACAAGAGAATCCCTCATACGTTCCCTGTGGCGTATCAAGTCAATGGACAACTACTGTGTGTTAACGCGTACAGTTGATCACTCGCCGGAGCCGCTGTGCTAGAGGTGACGGTTTCAAGGGAACATCAACACCATAGGTTAGGACCTCGACGACACCTACTTGATCGTTGTGTGATCACTGCCGGCACCAGTCTTTGACAAGGCGAACGAATAGTAAGAATTGATGACCGACTTGAATGCAAAATGCTTGACTTGGCACGTGACTGAGCACTGTAAGTGTGACGGGTGACATACAGCGCGTCAAGAAACGAGCTTCCACCTCCACTACAATGGACCACGAGGACCCAATATCTCAATTCTTTCCAGGCGAAGAAGATGTCGACCTTTATGATGTCCTTGGTGTCAAGCCTGATGCAACCAATGAGGAGATAAGAAAGGCCTACAGAAAATTGGCTCTGTTGCATCACCCAGATAAACACGCTAACTCCAGCGAGGGTGACCGCTCGAACGCGTCAAAGCTATTTCAAAGGATTGGATTTGCGTATGCCATTCTGAGCGACGCGAAGCGGAGGAAGAAATACGATAGGACTGGAACCACGGATGACAGTCTCGGGTTAGAGGCAGACGAAGACGGCGGGTGGGAAGCATACTTCGAGGACCTCTTCGAACAGGTAACGCGTGGTAAACTAGATGAAATGAAGAAAGAATACCAAGGCATGTCGATTTCTTCTCCCCTCTGCTACACCTCCCCAGTTACATTTTTTTCGTGGTACGGTTTAGGTTCGTCCGAGGAAGTCGCGGATTTGAAGACGGCATATCTTGAGACCGAGGGCTTACTCGGTGAAATCATGAAGCACATACCCCACTCCACGATCGACGACGAACCCCGCTTTATCCGTACCATCGCGGACCTTATACAGCAAGGTGATCTCCCCGACTTGCCGCTTTGGCGCACCACTTCCAACGATGAGAAAGCCAAACTCGTTAGGAAAAAGCAAAGCGAGAAGGAGGCGAAAGAGGCAGAGGAGCTCGCGAGAGAGCTGGGAGTTTGGGATGAGTTCTACGGGAGTGGGAAGGTTGGAGCGAGGAAGACCAAGGGTAAAGAAAGGGCGAGTGGAAAAGATGCAGACGAGGAAGACCACTCAAGTCTTCAGGCTCTCATTTTGCAGAGACAAAAGAAGCGAAACGGATTTTTGGATAACCTGGCAGCGAAGTACTCGGAGCTAGAAGAAGCATCCTCCGAGTGTAAAGGAGGGAAAGGCAAGAAACGGAGACCGACTACGTCTGGTAAGCCTGGGGAAGAAGACGAAATGCCATCACCGAAGAAGCGACGAGTAGGGCCTACCTCCTCTCCTACGAAGTTGAAAAGAGGGGCTCGGGGAAAGAAAGTAAAGTAACTGTATGCTCCCATCTACTAAGGATCAACTTATGATGACCCTCATGATTATAATGTACTACCTACGGTTGTTTCCACAGCCCATTACACATATCTCACTGCATCGATACCAAGACTGCGCCGCACCTGGATGATGGCCACCAACTCCTTGATGCACTCCTCTAGAATGACTACATTGTCCAGTAAATGTGACAATGTTACCCGCGTAGTTGATCGCTCTGCCGCCTCTTCCGCAGTTTGCTTCTTCCCACTCCAGTGACTGCCGCCGAACACATCTTCTTCGTCAATGGTCCACCCGGAGGAGTTGGCAGGAGTCCAGAGGGAAGGAGGAATAGGAACTACGAACGGTTCGACAACGACATCCGTGGTCCTTCGGTAGTGCAATGTGAAAGGGCTCGACACTGCTGTCGGCTTACTTTCGTTAGTAGGTGCTGGTTGATGTTCTGTAGGACCGTGTGGCTTTGCTTTATTCTTTCGCGGTGTGAAGAAGGATACTAGAGAATTTCTTGGCTTTGACTTCGAGTGGGGTGGGGTTTCTGGCCGGGAACTGATAGAGGACTCGAGCTTGGGTTGAGGGGGTTCAACCACGGCCTCCAGCACAACCGTCAATGCGTCAGTCAGATTTTCCGAGAAGAGAAGCCCCCGTCGGCGCTCTAACAGGTACTTATCGAAATTGTCTATCAGCTGACGATAACGTTCCAGTTGGTCGACCAAGCCTTGCAGGATAGAGTACACGACGGGAAGAGTGTGTGTGTTTAACCTCTTCACAGGCAAAACGTTCGTTTCTGTGATTAATTTCTCATTGATGTCGAAGTCAATCGACTGATCATCGTGCATGTTGCCTAGCTGCGACTCGTCCCAGGAGTTCGTGAGTGGAGGATCGTTCACAGCGCACGTAAGCCATCCGGCGACAGACCTATCAGGGCAGAGAGCTATCTCAGCCAATACCCCCGTTAGTGATATGTTCACCTCGGGTGGGTTCGCAAGGAACCTGCAAAGGCACTCCAGGACGGTCGATAGGATGGGGTCGTTGACATTTAGGCGATGTCTCCGCCTCGTCCGCTCCCCGGAGTCTTCGTCAAGACCAACAAAAGAGCAGGGATGATGCTGTACATTGGCAAAGGCATCGCGAAGATAGTGGTCGTGCCCAGTGCTGAAAGTGTCCTCGCTTTGTGACAAATTCAGGCGGGTAACGAGTCTGAAGTAGAGATCCACCTCGCGTTGATGAGTAGTAAAGGTGGTATCCGGCTGGATATAACGAGACGGTGACAATAAACGAGTGGGCTTAGAATCAACCTCCGTCCCAGGGTACGTGAAAATTTCTTCGTCGCTGTCTTCTCCCGAACTCTGAAAAGGTAAGGTGGGCGGTATGGTGGCGGGTTCGGGATAGATGGTCGCGTTAACGTCGGGGATGACAAGGAACAACCCGCTTGTGGTAACATGGCAACATCTGCTCAGTAGAGTGCGAAGCAGTTGCATCGCAGCAGTCACCGTGGGCGGATTGCATGAACGTAGATTCAATGCTAGAAGATCTCTGAGGGTAAAGCGACCAGCAGAAGTGAGGTATTCTGACGGTCGCCCCGAGTCTGGGGCCTCAAGTTCTAAGAGCATCATGGCGCTACTCTTGTGTCGTTGAAGCTTTGTCTGCTTACCCAGTACACCGGCTGACTTCGACAACGAAGGTGCCTCCGTACCGTATCCGCGTGCGCCGGATGCGCGGTCGTGCATACCGACATCAGTGTCACTGTTCTCGCTCATGAGGAATTCGACAAGAAGATTAGAGAGTGGCCCATTTTCTAAAGTCCGGATCATGATATCAATGTACGACATGACAGCCACGTCGCTACCGTCGGCGTCTGAACATTCCAAAATGGAGGGATACAGCACATTTTCAAGGAATATGCGGCGAACTGCGTCAAGTGTGGATTGCGCGATCGACGCGCCAACAAGAACGGATGCGTCAATGTCTTTGTCGGCAGGGTCGCGGAAAAGAGTTCTGCGGATGACATCCTGAAGAAACTCGAGAAATTTTAGGAAATGATCGAGTCTATATTTGAAATCCGGATTGTTGGAGTCTTCCGAACCAATTGCTTGGTCGTGCGTCGTTTCCCCCTCGTCTCCCAGCGTTGAAGAGGTGTAACCGAGAACCATACCACTGTCCTGGCTAGCATCCGAGCCTCTTGGAGAACGTATTCGCAATTTGGAAGGAAGTAGAGAGTATACCGCACCCAGACCAGCGGCAAGGACTTCAGAGAAGTCGCCATCAACGATATATTCTGCAAGTGAGAGAGCAGCGTCTGTAATCGGGTCGGGAAGTGTCTCTCTGTGAGTAGGGTCAGAAGACGATCCAGCTTGGTCATCTTCTGCTGGACGACTTGCAGGTTCTCCAGGTGAGAGGGCTACGTCGAACAAGAACAAGAGCCCACCGCGCGCAAAATCCCCTATTTGCCCTTCGCGATGGACAAAGCGTAGCAAGTAATTGAACAGAAGGAACTCGTACTCAGGTTTTCGAACGTTGGCAGAAAAGGGAGCGGAGGTGATTGTCAGCTGCGACGGTGTGGGTGAAGGTGAATGCACGGAATCATCTTCACTGGCGCCATCGTCGTCCTCCTCGTCGACGGTGAACAATGGCTCAGACTGGTACCAATGTTTGTCGTGGAAAAAAATCATGAGTAGCTCCCTCTGAGTTCGGATGCGACTGCAAAGAATGCAGAGCAAGTTGACAACTGGAACTCCCGTCAGCTGAAAGGGCATGGTCGCAGGAACGCTACTCACGATCCAGTTCATACTCGGAAGGCTGGCTGCGAGCGATGTTCTTCGCAGCACCCATGACTTTGTGCCGACCATCTAATTGTTCGTGGATATCGTCGCCGACGCAATTTCGAAGTAGTCTGAGTACTGCTCTGTGCACGGCAGAGTGCACGAGGAACTGTTCGTCCATAAGGATGACCATATTCTGCACAGCACGAAGCACCTCCGCTTGTATCCCTGACGGTCGATCTGCTTCACTGAGCCGGACGAGCGTACCCAAAACATCTATTCGTTCAATCCAGAAGACCAAACCAGTTAAATAGATGACTCATGCATACCGTTCTTCAGCAAATACTCAAGACAAGCACCTGTAGCACTTATAGGATGTGAAATATGGGAGTGGTCAGGAAGGATGCAACCTACCCGTCCCCGGTCCGCGACGATTCCCAAACCAATGTGTCTACCATCGACTGTAAATGAACTGGGACATCTGTGGACTTGATGCCCTTCATGAGCTGTCGTTCATCAGGATGTTCGAGGGTACTCTGGGGGCTTCCCTGGGTAAATGGAACAGGATGAGGTCCAACATGGACCACTCACCTCGATCAAACTCCATAATTGGCTGAAAGTCAGAGCGTGATCTGGAGTGGACGTCGAGGTGGCCTGATTGCCCGTACCGCGCAAAAACTTGGAGAAGTAGTCCATCCTCCTCTGCAAGCCCTCTCAGACCGTCATCACCTGTTTACATAATACCATCAAGGCGGGTTTGACTTTGACTTTGTTTGGCCATCTAGGCTACTCGTAGGTAGGCATTAGGATCGACTGGTTAGAGGTAAGTACAGGAGCAGGTGCTAGGGAGACAGCCTGTGGCAAATGGAAAATGCAAGTGAGACAAAGAAGAGCAGATTAACGACCGAGCCAGAACCACCAGACACGGCCGCGAGATAAACACAGGTAGGGCATCTAAGCGCAGAACGCCTCTGCAGTAGGAGGGGTCTCTAGGAGCACTCTGTGCGTGTTGGGGTTTGCGAGATAACCTCAGCGCTAAGAAACTTATTCGCAATCCGTTAATTACGACATCGTGACCTACACCGGGGGAAAAGATAGTCTAGTTTGCTTCAACGCCACCTTTAGTATCGGAGTATTTTGGCAATCTTGCTCCAATTCTGGCAAGCATTCCTTCGGGAGCACTGGAACTCTCAAAGACGTGATAGGTTTGAGGGGTTTTGTGCGGCGGCTGGATCTCGACCTTTCCGGCTCTGCACATCCCACTGCAGATATGCACAATTCCTCCGGTGAACGATCAGGGTGTTTTGAGACTCGGGGTGAGCTCTTCGAAAACACGGATGTGGCGTGCCTTGCGAACGGGTTTCGCAGTTTCGTCGGCACACCTAGCGTGGCAACGGGTGATGCTGGCGAGTGCTTGCGCTTGAGTTGTTTACCTGCGACCATGTTCGCCACGTCTTTGACTGCGCCTGCATTACGTTTGTCGATTCGAGCAGGATCGTTAAAACATGGAAGGTTTCGCTGTCTCCTGTATGACGTGGTATTTGTCGCAAGAGGTCTTTCGTGCGTCTCAAGAACGTTCCAAGGAGGGGGAGGTCGAACCACTGCCAATGAGTCCGGTTCTGCAGAGTCGAACAGGGCGTGCGGCCTTGGCGGAGGACGAATTGCTTTCTTGCGAGTATCTCGATAAAACGACGGGGGACTGCTGGGACGCTGTTGGGGAGGGCCTGATGCAGTAAAAGGTAAGGTGATGGCGTTTGATGGGACAGAAGCGGATTTATTTGGAATATTTGGAATGCCAGCAGCCGGCTGGAGCGAAGAGGTGAAGAGTGACAGGGCGGAGGTAAGCGAGTGTTCGTGGTTCGTGGACTGGGGATTAGCTGGTGGGGAGGATGATAATTTACTGATATGTATTCGGAATACCGATTCCGGCAGTGAGGGGTACAGAGCTATGGGTGGACTTGAATTCGCAGCCATTTCTTCCAGCGAGCAGAGAGACACAGAGATTTTTGAAGGATGAAAAAAGGTACGCGACCGGGATAGTTGGAAACCAAGTGTGCCAAGATGTTTCTCAACTGCAGCACGCGTGCAATTAGTGAACCGTAAGTCTATGGTGGGAAGGTGTCGAAGTGTGAGTTGTGAGTATCTACGCATCCCTTCAAGGTCACCGATGGCTATTTACCTATGATGGATAAGAGGGGAAACGTCTTCAATACGGGCAATACGGCGTCCGTCACCTTTGCGCAGCCATGTAAGCTGAGTATTCGAAGGCCCCACGGCCCTGCCTTCTTGTGGAGGCCAGAGTCTGTCTGTGTTGAAGACAGACCACGAGAGAGGACGGTGACACCGTACGTGGTGAGGTGTGTGGCACGGAGATCCAGAGCAATAAGGGTGTTGAGTCTGCGTAACTCGGAAACGGTGTCATCTGATATGTGAGTACACCCGGGGAGGGAAAGGAGGGATATTAATGTAAAGTTGGGCGTACTTGGTATCTGTTGGAGGAGTGGGAGGTAAGTGTCACTTAGAGACAGATCTAGGTCATGTGAATGGACTGGGACTGGATGCATGACCTGAGCGAGCGTAACCCATATTCGGGGATCATTCAGTACCTCTGGAGGTAGCAATTCCCTGTGGGGGATGCGAGGCGCGCCCAGAGCGTGTAGTTGGTCTGTGTAGGGTGCCAAGGCGACGATGCAGAACAGTGCGAGGGGTGGCACGGTGCTACAGTGGATTGTGTCGAGTACACGTCGAGTGGACGGTGCCCGCAGACTCGGTGGGGCCAGGACATATTTTTTGATCGTTATGCCAGCGTCGTCGACGACGGTGGTCGCGCGTCTGTGCGCATTCCATAGCACGATGGGGTCTGACATACTTTGATTTAATATTTATTTAATATTATTTATTGTATATCTATTGATTTTTATTTTCCGGTGACTGACTGTTGTTTTCACTGTATCGACCTCGTCCATTCGTTTTACTTTTCCCCCGCGACATGGCTCATCCACCCAGCCAGCCAGCGGGTCAAAGTCACTTCCCCAATCCTTACGGCCACCAGTTGCCCTACCCACAGCCAATCAGGCAGGACTACGACAATGATTCCCCCACCGTCTCTCCCTATACCAGTACAACCAGGCTGGCAGGTAACCAGCCTTATTACGACCAGAATCACTACGGCGGTACGTCTCATTCGCACCGCTGAATCTACTTCCTGACAACCCTTTCAGGTCGTGATTCTGCTTCGCCCTCAGATGCTGGTCATGGCACCCCTTCCTACGCTCCTTCTATCAACTCTCAAACTAGCCAACCATTCGGCTCACCTTTCCTCGATCCTGGTCAAGGCGCTCACCCGTATCCCGCTTGGTCTCCAGACCGTCAAATCCCAATTTCCATGGAAGAGATCGAGGACATTTTTCTAGACCTCACTCAGAAGTTTGGCTTCCAACGCGACTCAATGCGCAATATGGTCAGTTCTCTCGGCGTCGTGCGTCACTCATAACCTGACCCAGTATACATAGTTCGATTTTTTGATGGCATGTCTCGACTCTCGCGCATCTCGCATGAGTCCACACCAGGCTCTTCTGACTCTTCATGCCGACTACATTGGCGGTCAACACGCCAACTACCGCAAGTGGTATTTCGCGGCTCAGCTCAACCTCGACGATGCCGTGGGCCAGTCACAGAATCCCGGTTTGCAGCGACTGAAGAGTGTCAGAGGTGGTTCGGTTAAGACGGCTGGTTCCAAACATCTTGACAGCGCCCTCAATCGTTGGCGGAATGCCATGAACAACATGAGCCAATACGATCGCCTCCGTCAAATTGCCCTTTACCTCCTTTGCTGGGGTGAAGCTGGCAACGTTCGTTTCGTACCGGAATGCTTATGTTTCATCTTCAAATGTGCCGACGATTATTATCGTAGCCCCGAGTGCCAGAATACTGTCGAACCGGTAGAAGAAGGCCTGTATCTCCGAACCATCATCAAGCCGCTCTACAAATTCATGCGTGACCAAGGGTACGAGGTCGTCGACGGCAAGTTCGTCCGCCGCGAGAAAGACCACGACCAGATCATTGGTTATGATGATATCAACCAGCTGTTCTGGTATCCCGAAGGCTTGGCTCGTATCGTGCTAGATAACAACGTAAGTCCCGCAGCCTTTCAGATGCATGGAGTTTACATTTCCACTGTTCACCTTGTCATTAGACTCGACTGGTTGACCTCGCACCAGCCAAGCGCTACTTGAGTCTCCGTCGCGTTGACTGGAACAGAGTTTTCTTCAAGACTTATTACGAGAAACGCTCCATCGCTCATCTCCTTGTTAATTTCAACCGCGTTTGGATCTTGCACATCGCCACGTACTGGTTTTACACCGCATACAATTCTCCGAAGGCTTACACGCCGCCCAACATGCAAAACCCTACAGCTGCTATGACATGGACCGCCACAGCGCTTGGCGGTGCAGTCTCTACCCTCATCATGATCTTTGCCACCATCGCGGAATTTATGTATATTCCTACCACTTGGAACAATGCTTCTCATTTGACAACACGATTGGTCTTTCTCCTCGTAATCCTCGCTCTTACTGGGGGGCCCACGGTTTATATCGCATGGGTCGGAAGTCAACCGACCACCAATTCTCAGATACCACTTATTGTTGGCATCGTGCAGTTTTTCATATCCGTCGTTGCAACCATTGCATTCGGCTTATTCCCTTCTGGTCGAATGTTTGGTGATCGGGTTGCTGGGAAGTCCCGCAAGTATATGGCGTCGCAGACATTTACCGCATCCTATCCTGAACTCCCGAGCTCTGCTCGCACCGCGAGTATTATGCTGTGGCTTCTTGTCTTCGGCTGCAAATTTTCCGAGTCGTACTTCTTCCTTACCAGCTCGTTCAGCTCCCCTATTGCTGTCATGGCGCAAACGACCGTACAGAATTGCAGTGACAAGATCTTCGGCAAAGCACTCTGCTCCAACCAAGTTCTTTTTACACTTGCAATTATGTATATCATGGATCTCATCCTCTTCTTCTTGGACACGTATCTATGGTACGTTATCTGGGTCGTCGTTTTCTCTGTTGGGCGGTCTTTCGGTCTCGGATTATCCATCTGGACCCCATGGAAGGATGTTTACACTCGAGTGCCGAAGCGTATCTACGCCAAACTGCTTGCCACTGCTGACATGGAGGTGAAGTACAAGCCGAAGGTCCTCGTTTCCCAGATCTGGAACGCGATTATCATCTCAATGTATCGCGAGCACTTACTTTCCATCGATCACGTGCAGCGCCTCCTGTACCATCAAGTTGATGGACCTGACGGCAAGCGCGTTCTACGTGCCCCACCATTTTTTACTAACCAGAGCATCACCAAGTATAAGGGCGTCTTCTTCCCTTCAGATGGTGAAGCCGAGAGGAGAATCTCTTTCTTCGCTTCATCCTTGACTACCGCGCTACCAGAACCGCTCCCAGTCGATGCCATGCCCACCTTTACCGTTCTTGTCCCTCACTATTCAGAGAAGATCTTACTCAGTCTGCGAGAGATCATTCGTGAGGAGGACCAGAGCACGCGCGTGACGCTGCTCGAGTATTTGAAGCAGCTACATCCTGTTGAATGGGATAACTTCGTCAAAGATACGAAGATATTGGCCGAGGAGTCGGACACTATAGATGGACCTTCGTTGGTGAATGAGAAACAGAGTAGCAAGACGGACGACTTGCCATTTTACTGCATCGGTTTCAAGACATCTTCCCCTGAGTACACACTCCGTACTCGTATCTGGGCTTCGCTTCGCGCCCAGACTCTTTACCGCACTGTCTCCGGGATGATGAACTATGCCAAGGCTATCAAGCTTTTATATCGCGTCGAAAACCCGGACATCGTGTCCATGTTTGGGGGTAACACAGAGAAGCTCGAGAGAGAACTGGAGAGAATGTCCAAACGAAAGTTCAAGTTCGCAATCTCAATGCAGCGCTACGCAAAATTCAACAAGGAAGAGCATGAAAATGCAGAATTCTTGTTGCGGGCATATCCCGACCTCCAGATTGCATATCTCGATGAAGAGGCAGGATCCAAGGGCAGCGATCCGCGCTTGTTCTCCGTACTGATCGACGGTCACTCGGACTTCGACGAAAAGACCGGAAAGAGGAAACCAAAGTTCCGCATCGAACTCCCTGGAAACCCTATCCTCGGCGACGGCAAATCGGATAACCAGAACCATGCCATCATTTTCTATCGAGGAGAATACCTCCAGCTCATCGACGCCAACCAAGACAACTACTTGGAGGAGTGCTTAAAGATTCGTAACATCTTGGGCGAGTTCGAGGAGTACTCGGTTTCTGCTCAAAGCCCTTACGCGCAGTGGGGCCACAAAGAATTCAAGAAGGCACCTGTAGCTATCGTTGGCACGCGCGAGTACATCTTCTCTGAGAACATTGGTGTTCTCGGAGATGTCGCTGCTGGAAAGGAACAAACTTTCGGCACCATGACTGCCCGCGCTTTGGCCTGGATTGGTGGTAAACTCCACTATGGACATCCTGATTTCCTCAACGCCATTTTCATGACCACTCGCGGTGGCGTTTCCAAGGCACAGAAAGGTCTTCATCTGAACGAGGATATCTTTGCCGGTATGAACGCGTTTGGTCGTGGCGGTCGTATCAAGCATTCCGAATATTATCAGTGTGGCAAAGGCCGTGACCTTGGCTTCGGAACGATTCTCAACTTTCAGACGAAGATTGGCACTGGAATGGGTGAGCAGATGCTGAGCAGGGAATACTATTATTTGGGCACACAACTCCCAGTTGACCGGTTTCTGACTTTCTATTACGGCCACCCTGGATTCCATATCAACAACATTCTTGTCATCTACTCGATACAAGTATTCATGGTAACGTGTAGGTCGTCTCTCATTCTCAAATGTACTTCTCATCGAAATTGTCAGTGTTGTACATCGGAACCCTCAACAAGCAGTTGGCAATATGTCAAGTAGATTCTCAAGGAAACGTGGTGGGTGGCCAGCAAGCAACAGGATGTTACAATCTAGTTCCTGTCTTCGACTGGATCAAGCGTTGTATCGTTTCGATTTTCATGGTGTTCTTCATTGCGTTCTTGCCACTCTTCCTCCAAGGTTTGAATAGCGCATAAGCCTCTTCTACTTATACTGAAAATATGCCGCAGAGCTTGTGGAACGCGGTACGGGAAAGGCGTTACTACGTCTCGGCAAACACTTCCTCTCGCTGTCCCCGATTTTTGAAGTGTTTTCGACCCAGATTTATTCACAAGCCATCCTTAGCAACCTGACCTTTGGTGGCGCTCGGTATATTGCCACTGGTCGTGGCTTTGCAACAACCAGGCTTTCATTCAGTATTCTGTACTCGCGGTTCGCAGGGCCCAGTATCTACGTGGGAATGAGGAACCTCCTGCTGCTCCTCTATGCCTCCTTGGCGATTTGGATGCCTCACTTGATTTACTTCTGGTTCTCCGTGATGTCTCTATGTATCGCACCGTTCGTCTTCAACCCCCATCAGTTCTCCTTCGCGGACTTCATCATCGATTACCGCGAATTCTTACGATGGATGTCTCGGGGAAACTCAAGAACGAAAGCCAGTAGTTGGTATGGGTACTGCCGACTGTCCAGAACGATGATCACGGGTTACAAGAAGAAAAAGCTTGGACATCCATCTGAAAAGCTGTCGGGTGATGTTCCACGGGCCCCCTGGCGTGCTGTCATCTTCTCCGAAATCGTCTGGCCGATATGTATAGCTACGATTTTCGTCGTAGCGTACATGTTCGTCAAGTCATTCCCAAATGCGAACGGGGACCCGAATCCCAGCGCTCTTATCCGGATTGGTGTCATTGCTATCGGCCCCATGGTCTGGAATGCTACTGTTCTATTATCCCTATTCTTCATTTCATTGTTCTTGGGACCTATATTCGAGAAATGGACTAGGTTTGCATCCGTCATAGCTGCTTTAGCCCATTTCCTTGCCTTGATTGGAATTATTTCCTTCTTCGAATTCTTTGTGAGTTCCTACTTCCGTTGCGAACACCTTAGCTGACCCGTACCCTAGTGGTTCCTGGAGCTCTGGGATGCTTCACACGCAGTGCTCGGCGTAATCGCTATCGTAGCTATTCAACGTGCCGTCATGAAGATCCTAATTTCCGTGTTCCTCTCCCGAGAATTCAAGCATGACGAGACCAATCGTGCATGGTGGTCGGGAAAATGGTATGGACGCGGGCTCGGCAATTCGGCGATGTCCCAACCTGCTCGCGAGTTCATCGTGAAGATCGTGGAAATGTCCCTGTGGACTTCCGACTTCTTGCTCGGGCATATTCTCCTTATAATTCTGACTGTTCCCGTGTTCATTCCATTCGTCGACAAGCTTCATTCGACAATGCTCTGTAAGTCATCTCGTCTCTTTCTTCTAGTACCTCACCGATTCTCCTAGTCTGGTTGCGACCCTCGAAACAAATCCGGGCCCCATTGTACTCTACTAAGCAAAAGAGGCAACGCCGATGGATTGTGAGTGCTACGTGTTCACATTCTACACCGGGAGTTCAAACTTTTCCGTAGATCGTTAAATACAGTTTACTCTACGTAATCGTAGTGTCGGGTCTGGCGGCGCTCCTAGTTCTACGTACGTCCCTTTCCGCGTCCAATCACGGCACTTGTGTGTTAACATATGTTCTGTCACAGCATCGGTGTACCGTCAACACATCGCACTCAACTGCAAGATATGTCAGAGCATCTAATGGCAGGCTCATTGCATACCCCGCTCTTGATCTTGCCTGTCACTCGTGCATCATCGGTTTTTTTCTTAAGCAGTCCTTCGTAAACTGAATCTTATTACTTCGCTTTGGTGCCGCCGTCATCGTCGTATATCCTTCGTGTTTTTGGTGTATTATAGAAGGACATAATTGAGCCGATTCTAGTGGAAGTCGGAAGGTTGGAAGTGAATTGCCAACAGATACACAGTGGCCTCAGAAACCGGACTCCGGACATTGATGGGAATCTAGACTCTGTAATGCTTGGCAAGTGCTGCCAATGGTGGCGATAACCTTGCTTGAAAGAGATAACCGTAGTGTAATGGCATTCCTTGCAAAAATGCTGTCAGTCCTATAAAGGCTCTATGTATCAGGCAGATCGCAGAGCGAGCAGACTCAGCTGGGATGTGTGATCTACAGGGAGTTCTAGGCAGTCATCATTCTCAGAGAACAGATGCAGGTGACAGATAACATTTGGTTAGATTTCCTTGACCATCTGTGAACTCTGGGATGTGTACAGGAAGAACATTTTCCTGGCAGTCACTCATCATTATTTACAAGCAAATACAATAACTCATCTGATTTGCTTGCAGAGGATAATATTTGCCTAGTTTGGTGCATATAGCAGCAAGGCAGGATGACCCATTAGAGCCAGTTTGGAAGCCACCCAGTGTGGGTGACTCTTTGTGAGAGTGCAAGAGGGGAAAAGGGGGAAAGCTGTAGGCAAGGCCTAGGCTTATCCCAAGGGGTTGTGTGATGAAAGGTTGGAGATGGTAGGCAATGGCATGAAAGTGTGCAGAACAAAAAACTGAGTGAATCCATGTACCCAGTCCTGAGCAACTTACAAGGTAGCCCCAGAGTGCCTCCACTTACAAAATGTCCAATATCTCTGCAATGGCTGATGCAGCAATGACACAAAATAACCAATGGAAAGCACTATGCAAGTAGTAAGTGTCTGCAAATTTTCAAAAGATGTGGTGAAATGGTGGAGGAGTTATCACACATGCAATCTCGGGGCAGGAGGTAAGGGTACCAAGCAGAGACAATGCCCCTTGTAGTGGGCTACAAATGTAGGTAGTCAAGAAAAGGATAGTCTCATCATCAGCCTTGGATTTGGTGGGCTTTGAACTCAGAGCAGATTGAAGCAGCAGTGAACTCAGAACTAGCAGATATCGAGGTCAGCCACAGAAATCAAAAGAGACTGTCACATGTCTGATGCACACATAGCACAGTCACGAAGCCCCGGCTCGGCTCGGCTCAGGGCTTGAGGCCGGGCCATGTACAACACTAGGCTTGCTACCGGAATGGCCCGGCACTTGCTCTATGCACCAAGTTTGAGTGCAGCATGCTCTCAACATGCAGGCTACCATAGTCTATGAGGAAGTTGAGCACACGGGTTAGAGCACCATCAGTGACAACGAACCTGGTGGGAAGTGGCAAGCACAGCAAGAGCAGCGCATGTGACGCAGCAGCCGACGGCTCGTGATTACATAACATCTAACTCGATCTAGCTGGAGGGGTAATGTGCGCTTGTGGGTTTGCACACCGGGCGGTGGCAGGCGCGGTCGTGAACGGCGGGGATTAATCACACAGTGGGCATTGGCCTTCCTTAAGTATGACTACATGTCGGGACAAGCAAGCTGGGGCTCACGCCGATCGACGCCGTGTCGGAGCAAGCCGGAGTTGGAAAACTCCAAGGCTTTCTCTTTCCCTTCACTTGCCACGATAGGCAGATCGCGTGAGTACCCTCGAGAACCGAGAATAAAAGTTCTTTGATCTAGTCAGATAACCAGCGAGCCCCTCTTTGAACGACAGGTAGACAGTGACGAAACAAGCTCTCACCTGAGGTTTCCTATAGGCTACGTAGTACCGCCCCAAGTTGTGCGGCTGCTTGTCCCTGTTCAAAGTCTGGCATGGCATCGATCCTAGCGGACGCCACTACTGCCACATCATTCAAATGCCGGCTGCTCAAGTAAAACGCATGTTCTGTTGCGGCAGTGTGTGTCTGCAGGCCACGTGCAGTCGCAGGCGTTCAACGCGGCCTCCCTCTTTCCCTCCTATAAGTAAGAGCCATAAATGGTCCATACTGTTCCTCGTCCTTCCTGATTCCCTGTTCATCCTGTCCGGCACGAGCGTCCCCGGAGTGTTTAGACGCTGACCATGAAGGACCGTCGCTGGTTCACTGTCGGGGGTCTTGCCGCCCTGCTACTCTCTGGGCTAGCGGTTGCAGCTCCGCCGACGGCCAAAAGAGGCTCCAGTCAATTCGTGCAGACAGATGGAGCCTCCTTTACTGTCAACGGCAGGTCCGCCATTGAGGTGTTCCTCCAGGGACTTTCTCTGACACCATACTACACAGCAAATTCAGATATGTCGGCACCAACTCTTACTGGTTACCAGTTTTGAACACTGATGAAGACATCTGGAACACTCTGGGCAATATCTCCGCTGTAGGAGCAAAGGTGGTTAGGGTCTGGGCCTTCAATGGTTGGTCCCACACGTGCTGTCACTACCGGCGCTAACCAGTCATTAGATGTGGCCACGACCCCCAGCAATGGCACTTGGTTTCAGTCGATCCAGAACGGCACAGTCAGCATCAATGATGGACCAAACGGGCTACAGAAGCTGGATACGGTTGTCCAAATGGCTCAACAGCATGGCTTATACGTTATGATGACTCTTACTAATAACTGGTACCCCTCGGCCAATAGTACTGGAAGCTCACTCCAGGCTCGGGGTGGAACGACGGAGATCACTCTGCCACGTAACTATCTTTCTAATGACTACGGTAATTGTCAATCTAAAGGATCTTGGCGTCGTTGCTGAGGTTCATCGTAGGCGGAATGGACCTATACGTTCGCCAGTTTGGCCTTCAATATCATGACCAGTTCTACACTGATGGAACGATCCTGAATGCGTTCAAGAATTTCACGTCCCAGATAGTCTCCCGATACGTGAATAACCCGGCGATCTTTAGTTGGGAACTCGCAAATGATCCCAGGTCACTCTGACTGGCCGTTTCGTCGTAGGCGTCTGATTAACATATACTGCAGGTGCGGCTCCACGTTACCCACGAGCAGTAGCTGCACGACAGAGACAATAACGCAGTGGCATGCAACGATGGCTCAGTATATTCGCTCCATCGACCCCAATCATCTCATCTCGTCGGGGTAGGCGTTAACAACGTCTGCACAAGGGGCTAGATTCTCACTTCCTTCCACAGAAACCAGGGGTACATGTGCACCGACTGCGCAAAACTTTACCCGTTGAACCCAGCCCCAGCCCCGCAGCCATCTCCGGCCCCTGGTTCTAAGAAGCGCAGCGTCCCTGTTACCACTAAACAACTTCTCCGTAAGCGTGCCGAGTCTAGGCGTCTCAACAGACGAGCCGCTAAGCTGGCGGGGAAACTTAAAGAAGACGGAATTCGTGTGAGGGGTCGTTGGGCCGCCACGGGTACGTGGACCACCTTTTGATGTGATCCTTTCTGATCTTGTCACAGCAACAAGGCGTCAGCAGTCTGCAGAGGTCGGTACTGCCTATGACGGCTCGTATGGAGTAGACAGCCAAGACATCATGAATATCCCGGACATCAGTTTTGGCACGTTCCAGTTGTTCCCTGACCAAGACACCTATACACCGAGCGACCCGAGCTTGTCTTCATACCAAAACTCGGTCAACTCCGGTGTAGACTGGATCACGTACCAAGCACAATCTGCAGCTGCGTAAGTTGACCTTCCTCCTCAGTCCCGGTCAAATGGTTCGAATGCCATCCCCTCTGCAGCGTTGGGAAGCCGTTGATAATGACCGCATTTGGCTTGGTCACGCAAGACAACGCCGCTGATTTCGTGCCCTTCAACATGACCACCGCGCCATACGCATCTGGCACCTGTACGTGATAGCGGCTCTCAGGGATGTCGGGATATTGATTGCAACCATCTTCATAGCGTCTGGTGTGACCAACCAACGACAAAGAGATACCATAGCTTACGGTGTGACCAACCAACAACAAACAGATGCCTATTCTACGTGGTTGAATAGTACGTGTGTCAAATACTGCGAACTTCATTTCTGATGTCACGTCGTTCTTTCAGCTAGCGTATCCTTGAATCTGGCTGGCATGATCCAGTACCAGGTATGATCGCTGTAACCCAAATGCATGTCATGTACTGACTTTACTCGACCACAGTGGGGAGAGCAGAATTTGACTGCTGAGACTGGGACAACCATCAGTCCTGGAGTTACTGGGATCACTCCCAGTTCGGGAACGACGGGGACGACGTCGAGCAGCGGTACGACGGGCGTGTCACCCAACGACGGTTACTCTAGGTACGTGTCTATGCACACGCGCAAGTCATGGGACTTATCGGGCCGCGTAATGTAGCAATACCAATTCGGACGCTATCCAGGGAGTGATGTCGTCAACCGCTCAGAACGTCGGACAAGACTGAGGGGTGCAGAAATGACCACTAGACACTTTCACATCATCGTACTACTCTCTACGTACGGCACGCGACAAGACTTTTTCTTGGACTTGGAGGATAGCTTGTTATATGCCACTACTATTCCTCATCCGTACACTTTTCGAGTTTTTTTTTGTACTCGTGTTTTCAAACTACCTCATGAGTGTAACTTTTAGATTATATGATTTTTTGGAAACACCCAGTGGTACTATTCTGTCTATGAAATCTGATCCGTTTCGTTTGTCCGCGTCAACCTCCTCGCTCGGCCATGTGCTTAGTAAACGTGTGCCCGCCATGGGTTCTGTTACCCGGATCTAGTTCGACGCTTGACACTCGACTCTTCCTCTCATAAAGTACTGCTCCTCTCTGTCCGCCGTCTGGTAGGCTCGCCTCTCGAACGGTCGACGGCCATGAAGTTTTTCATTGACAATCTCCCTGTGCGTGCCCTTCTTACCGATATTCTCAACTGAATTTTCTGACCGTCGCAGATCATCTTTCCTTACGACAGGATATATCCTGGTAAGTGTTCAAAGGAGACAGTGCTAGCTCATTTCCACGATCTAAACCACTCAAAAGAACAGTTCGCCTACATGTGCGACCTTAAGAGGACACTCGATGCAACTGTCTGTCTGTGCTACCTGGCGAGGTTGATTTTAAACTTACGCGTCTGCTACAGGGGCACTGTGTCCTCGAGATGCCTTCGGGCACTGGGAAGACTGTCTCGCTGTTGTCCCTGATCGTGTCGTACCAGCAGGTTGCGGTTGTTTGATTATCTTTTCACCCCATTCACGACGGATACCACAGTTTCATGCGACCAAGCGGAAGCTCGTTTACTGCTCGCGCACAGTGCCCGAAATTGAAAAGGCTCTGACCGAGCTGAAGCGTCTGATGAAGTACCGCGTGCAATGTGCGGAAACCCCCGAGGAGAAGCTGAAGGAGGAGAGGTTCACCGGCATTGGCTTGACTAGTCGAAAGAATTTGTGCATCAACCCAGAGGTACGTGTAGTTACGCAAGTTGTTATCTTTATGTGCTGCCTTCTGTTTGTCGAGCTGACTCGGTGTGTGGTTGCTAGGTTTCGAAAGAGAAGAAGGGCAAAGTAGTTGATGCGCGATGTCGAGATTTGACCAATTCTGCTGTTTGTTCCAAGGGGCGTGCAAATCCTGGCTCTGTTGAACTCTGCCAGTGGCACGAGGTAGGTTTTACATGAGAGACATGTTGCAACATAAAAGTATTCACCATGCGTAGAGCCTGGAAGGATATGAACCAGGAAATCTCATTCCCGCAGGGATATGGACACTGGCAGATGTCTTGCAACATGGGCGAGATCACATCACCTGCCCCTACTTCACGATTCGGAGAATGGTGAGTAGTAGGAGGATTCTCTTAAAGTGAACACGCAGGTGTTCACTGAGTGTACAGATGCCGTTTGTGGACGTGATCATATATTCTTTTCATTACCTGTTGGATCCTAAGGTGGCTGAACAAGTTTCGAAAGAACTTACGAAGGATGCCATTGTCGTGTTCGACGAAGCACATAACATTGGTACGTCATACCTCGGTTTGTACAGTTGGGTATTGTCAATTATCCCTACTTAGATAACGTGTGCATCGAATCCCTTAGCATAGACCTCACTCGACCAAATCTGGACTCTGCTACACGGAGTGTAGCTAGGCTAGGGGAAAAGATTGAGGAGTGCGTTACCGCCATGGCCTACAGCGAGTATCGTCTCATAATCTGTAGGATTAAGAAGACCGATGCCGCTAAGCTACAGGACGAATATGCGAAACTGGTTGAAGGTTTGCAAGATTCCATAACTGAGACCTCTGAAGAGGACGTATTCATGACGAACGCTGGTAAGTGGTGTCCGTGAGGTGCCGTTATTTCTACTTACCTCGTTGCGATATCTAGTGCTACCTGACGATTTGGTGAAAGAGGCGATTCCTGGCAACATTCGGAAGGCGGAGCATTTCGTCGCATTTCTTAAGCGTTTTGTAGAATATCTCAAAGCACGTGTCGTCAGTAAGCGTCTCGCAATGTGACTGACCGATGGGACAGACTCGCATGCGTGTGCTGCATGTTGTGGCGGAAACACCCGTTTCGTTTCTGCAACACCTGAAGGACATCACATACATTGAAAGGCGACCTTTGCGGTAAGGTCCATGTGATCTGTGAACCAGCATAATGGCTTACGGCATACTTTCAGTTTCTGTGCGGAGCGCCTCCAATCCCTCATCAGGACACTGGAGCTCAGTCGGCTCGACGAACACTCCGCACTACAAAAAGTCGCTAGCTTTGCCACTCTCGTAGCTACTTACGACAAGGGTAAGTGTTGTAGCGACTTGTACTGTGTCTAACCATTAATGTCCATGTAGGTTTCCTACTTATACTCGAGCCCTTTGAAACCGATAATGCAACGGTCCCAAACCCTGTCTTCCATCTTACGTCAGTGTGCTACTTGTATCTAAGGCTTGGCTGTGCTGACTTGCGTTTGCAGATGCCTTGATCCATCAATAGCGATAAAACCGGTGTTTGAACGCTTCAGTAGCGTGGTTATCACATCTGGCACGATTTCTCCGCTTGATATGTATCCTAAAATGCTCCAGTTTACACCTGTTGTCCAAGAAACGTATCCCATGACCCTGACACGTAATTGCTTTTTGCCGTTGGTGTGTGTGATTCATTGCGTCCCCCTATCGCAGCTAACTCGAACGGGCCTTATCTAGGTTATTACCCGTGGCAGTGATCAAGTTGCCATCAGCTCGCGATTCGAAGTACGAAATGACCCGGCTGTGGTCAGGAATTTCGGTAGCATCCTTGTCGAATACAGCAAGATTGTCCCCGACGGGATCGTTGCCTTCTTTCCCAGTTATTTGTACATGGAGTCGATAGTTGCTGCGTGGAATGATATGGTAACTAACTTAAAGTTGGCTTCATGACAGCTGACAACGCCTTCGTATAGGGGATCCTGAACGAAGTGTGGAAAAACAAACTTATTTTCGTAGAGACACCAGATGCAAACGAAACGAGCATAGCGCTCGAGAATTACCGCCGGGTGAGTTTGATATGGTGCGCGTCGAACTTTATTTACCAAGTTCGCCCAGGCATGTGATAATGGCCGGGGTGCCGTTCTGTTATCCGTTGCGCGTGGCAAAGTGTCAGAAGGAATCGATTTCGATCATAATTATGGTCGAGCGGTCATCATGTTCGGGTAGGTGAAAAATGGAGAGGAAAATTTAGCGGATTGGCTGAATTTTATGGCAGTGTTCCCTACCAATATACGGAAAGCCGCATTCTAAAGGCACGGCTTGAGTACTTACGAGACGCTTACCGGATACGAGAGTCAGAGTTCCTCGGGTTCGACGCCATGCGGAATGCCGCCCAGTGTGTTGGGCGTGTATTGCGCGGGAAGACCGACTGGGGATTGATGATTTTCGCTGACAAGGTTTGCCATCCCCTTTGTGCCGAGGTGCTATTCGGTGGTTTAAAAAATGCCTCCAGCGGTTTGCTAGGGCGGACAAACGGGCGAAGTTGCCTCGGTGGATAAACCAGTACATCACGGAAGTAGCGTCCAATCTGTCGACGGATATGGCAGTGACTCTGTCGAAGTTGTTTATGCGGACGATTTCGCAGAATCCGAACGAAAACCAAACCGGTGTGTCGCTGTGGACGCTGGAAGATGTGGAGAAGGCACAGGCGAAGCAGAAAGAGCAAGCGATGATATCGACGCAACAAGAAGTACAGAGGAGCGATGAAGATATGGAAGAGTACGGGGATGGCGGGATCGACGACGACATGCTAGTCGATCTCGACGTATGAAATGGATATCTCTCTGGTGTGGATAGATATAAGTAGTTCCAGGATACAATGACTACTGAAGAAAGCCTGTTACGATCGAGTACATAGCGGACACTTGTCGGGGAGCTGTGTGTATGACGGCGCGGATCAATGGGATGCTATCGGCGTCGGAGCCGTCGTGGGGACTGACCTCTTGGGTGATTAGTCGGTGTGGCTGCCTGTCAAGAGTACGCGACGGCGGTAGGTGGACGTGTTTATATGACGCAGGAGAGAGACGCACCCGTAGTATCTACGGCAAGTGCAAGGGCTGCAGGGTGATGGGTGATGGCTGCTGATGGTACAGTCTCTGGACCGACAGTCGATCACGGAGTCTCCTTGGAAGGAATTATGACCGCATGCGGTGTGTTTTACGAATCTGAGCAGACGGTGGCACATCTTGAGAGTATGTATATACTAATAATATTATCAGTGTCGGGTGGAAGCCCATCTCGGCGGAGGTAGGAGGAAAGGGACTGACCTGCTGACGACGGGCAGCCCGTGATATGACGATGATGTTCCCCTTGGCACCGCCCCGATCAGCTATAAATCCAACGTTCAAAAGACGAAGGCTTTCCCGCAACGACGTCCTCGGTTGGTACGGAGAATGTCTGTAGAGGCCCGCGTGTTTTCCCCTCCCACTCACTCACCCCTCACGCCTTTTTAACCCGAACAATCTCTTGCCCTTACAGTCATGCCATATTACATACTTTCGATTTGCCATCTCCCAATTTTGTCACCACGGCGCGCTCAGCTGCCACGGAAAATCCATTATCGCCAAAAGTACAAACAAGAGCCTGCACGGATACGTCGTGACGGCGCTCTGCGAATATCCGTCCGCGTGACCCTCCCAGACGCTGTCATGTACGTTCTCCTTTGACGTGTGGTCACCGCAGACTTTACATATGTAGATGGTTCGTCTCAGGGTCTCATCTTCCATGCAACCCGAGCCCGACTCTCGAGAAAGGAAACACATGTCCCACACTCTGGCGTGCTAGGTACGCATTTACTGTCGTCCTTCGTAATGGCTGTTATCAAGCAAATGGCGTTATCTGTTTCCCCCGCAAGACCCAAGACCTCATCATCATATATCAAGTCCTGTGTTCGCGGCTATCACATTGCCGCAGTCCTTTTCCACCCAGTGTACTAATAGCTCCCCGTCATATCGTTGGAGCTTGCCGTATGCATCCGCTGACGACGGTCGTAATTATTATTAAGTGCCTCCGAGCATTGCCTCTCTATATCTGGCTTACGCTGATCAATCGGGACTACGGTCTGCCCATAAAAAATTCTCAGAAGGAACGCATCGCATCTCTCGTGTGGAGATCAAAAAATCAGCACGTTCGCCGTTTCATCGTATTCTTTCTGACAGGTCAATTCTGCCAAAGTGACGTTTTCATTTTCGGCGTACGGACGCTCTGACGCTCTGTGAAACACTCGGGACTTGCGCCCATCAGAGTCCCGATCATCACCTCCATTGCATACCGTCTTAAAGCCACCACAAAGCCAAACCATAGCAGGGATCGAGCTATCCTACTGGGAACGATGATAGCGTGTCACTTACTCATGAAGAATTACGGTTTTGCTCGGTCTCGAACGCCTACTTCTCTCTCGCAAAGGCTTCTGTGACTGCAACCCGCCGTCTCAGGGGAAGCTTCATATCGGCTCAGACTCTGATCCACCTTGGAAGTTGTTCCGAGCGAGCTGTGACCCGTTATCGCTTACTCGAGCATCTTTTCCGTAAGTGCAATTAACGTCAAAGGTCAAATTGAGGACCCTCATCGTCGTACAGGACGAATGAGGGCACCTTGGTCCAAGAGCTGACGTCCTAGCCGGCTGAAAAGCTCCGTTTCTCGAAAGTTATCTGCCCTGAACCATTTGGCATCATCATTTCGCCACTTCCCGTGGGTTTTCCTCCCGATTTTTGGGAGAGGTAGGCGACCCGTGCTCCTCTTTATTCGTTTATCTCTAATCTTACCAATAATATTGTTGAGGTTATCTTTATCCGCCCAAGATAAACCGTCGTAAGGGTTTATAAATCAGGCTGATGACTCAAACGGAGCCCCCCCTTTTTTTTCTATGACACCCGTGGCGTCAAATCAATTCTTGAGGCGAAATGAAATTTTGCATTGTTTCATTGTGATGAGCAGCACCATTGACATCTCGCCCACTATACTAGAAGCGGTGCCGTTGCGCGGAGCAAATAACGGCATGGTACGTATCGTAATCTTGTGACCCCGCAGGATTGGCAGGGATTGAAGAAGTCTGTAATTTTGCTACAGGGATAGTACTTAGATTGGAGTTCGCCTGCTGCCAGGTAAGGAATGATATTATTATTGATGCATTACATGTATGCCTTCATCGATGCAGCCACGTCTGCCGTCTAAACCGTTCCATGACCACTTCACGAAGGTATAGGCAAGGGTTCCGTCGCTTCCTGAGAAACGACCGAGGACACTTTCTCTTCAACTTTCCGTATCGGCTCACCCTTGATCACCTTCCTCACTTCGTCTGCTGTGAGAGTTTCGTGATCGACCAAGGCACGAGCAAGCTATCCAAGTAATTAAGTGATAAGTTTTAGAGCAACGAGAATTCCATACCCGATGTAACTCTTCCTGTCTTTCTTCCATGAGCCGTGTGACACGTACCTCGGCCAACTGCAGTATACTGGAACACAGTGAGATAGCCACGGTAGCCGCGGTAGCCGCGGCGACACGAAGGGCTCACCTGCGAATTTCCGTGTCAATCTGGTCTCTGGTTGCCGGACTCATTCCATTTTCCGATTCGTAGTACACAGGGCCAACCTTCTCCGAGAATCCCCATCTCTGTACGGTAACAATTCGCCAAAGATACAGATGATACGACTGTTCTGGGCTTACCTTGACCATCATCGTCGCAGTACGCGTAGCTTTCTGAAGATCACTCGAAGCACCGCTCGTCAAGCCACCCTCTCCGTAAACTTGGCAACGACATCAGCTGGCTGCCATCGAGTAAAAAATGCGGACTTACTCAGGTTCTCTGCTACCCTCCCACCCATACACACATCAATGATTGCCTTGTACTCGGTTTGCGTGACAGAGAACATATCATTTTCTGGTAACTGGGACGTCTGGAGGGGGGGTCCATGAATAACGGTTGCAAAATGAAGGCCTGGTACGTACGACGCCCAAAGCATGACCGCGTGGAACACAGGTGACTTTATGCAAAGGCATGGCGCCTTCCGTGTACAGTGCAGCCAGGGCATGCCCACCCTATTTCCGAGTGAGATCTCCCGTATTACCATGGTGAAAGGACGCCGCACCTCATGATAAGCTGTCAACAATTTGCTCTTCTCATCTATGTATGCGCTCTTCCGCTCAGCTCCCAAAATAATGCGGTCCTGTAAATCGGCTAGATATCGGCATTTGTCGATGTTGCCATGCACAAGCTTACCTTGGCCCACTCAAAATGTTTGAGGGTAATCTCCTTACACCCTTCCTTAGACGCCTGAATTGCTGCCTGACTGTGTGTCGGTGAGCTGGGGAGTTTGCAGGAGGTGAACTAATCAGACTGACTTGACCATGTTCTGCAGCTCCGCCCCAGAGAACCCTGGTGTCCCCCTCGCAAGGACCATAGGATCGACAGCTGAAAGAAATGGGTTATCCATGAACAACGGGTTGTAGAAGAGCGAGCGTACATTTGCTGCTAACGACATCCTTCATAAAGTGCGTAAGGAGCTGGAGTCGACCACGGATATCCGGGAGAGGAACAGCGATGTGGCGATCAAAGCGCCCAGGGCGGGTAAGAGCACTGCGATGGTAGTTCTCCGTTAGTTATTCGGCATAAAAACACTTGAAGATGTTACAAACAGATCTAAGCTTTCCGGAAAGTTCGTGGCAGCAATAACGATGACACCCTCAGATTGTTGAAATCCGTCCATCTCGACTAACAGTTGGTTCAGGGTTTGTTTCATATAGTGCTGATCGCGCTGTGATCTCTTCCCCCCTACAGCATCCAGTTCGTCGATGAAGATTATGGCAGGTTGTCTCTTGCGTGCGGTAGCGAATAGCTCTCTAACACGTTTTGCACCCACGCCGACAAACATCTCCTCAAATTCTGACCCTGAAGAGAAGAAGAACGGGACACCAGCTTCTCCAGCTATCGCTCTTGCCAACATCGTCTTTCCGGTACCAGGAGGGCCCGTGAGCAGGATGCCTTTGGGAAGCTTACCGCCAAGGCTGGCAAACGCGGTCGGATCCTTCAAGAATGCGACCACATCGGCAAGTTCCTAATGACATAAAAGATCAAGATGAGGTCTCTGGGCGGAATGCCAGGCCGAACCTGTTTGACTTCATCGACGCCATGCACGTCACTGAATTTGACTGTCTTTTGTTGGAGAGGCTCGAACTCCGCTTGGCGTGGTACCGTTTTCATCAAACCGGAATTCTCCAAAAGGACGGAAAGGACCACCAAGATAACTACGGAAGAGGATTGGCGCGAAAGACGGTAAAATGTGATTACTTACAAAATCCTGACATTGCCGTTAACACCAAGAACCTTACAAGCCGCATGATCGCGGACCCTTTGGCTGATTGGAAGACCTGGATTAGGATGTAATCAAAAGATGGGGTTCTGCACTTACGTTCGCTGAGGGTAACATGGATCGGACTGTTCTTACCACCGCTACCTTTGCCCAGTGCCTCGATTAGACTCGTCATCGCTGGGACTAGTGGTTTGTGTAGGAGATTCGGAATGAGTCGACGCGAACGATTTCGCTCGGTTTGCAAGTAATTCAGAAGCTATCATCTGACTTCGAGTCTGCGGTATCGAGGGACCGGCCGATGGTGCATGTAGAGGTGGCTGGTCGGTTTGTGTAACAGCGGGATCGTGTTGGTCTCTCGTAGCTGAAGTGGTATCCGTGGTGACGCTTGCGTCATTGCTAGAAGAGGCGGCTTCTGCCTCAGCAGCATTCAGGATGGAGTCCTCTCCTTCGAATGGCAAGGTTTACAGACGATTGGAGGGCCAGATTCCACCAACGCCAGAAGATATAATCGAAAGGCATTGTCTGAGGTGATCAAGGGCGAACTTGGATTCTACATATCATGTAAATATGAGATATACCGTATTTTGGTTGTTGCGTCAAGTCGAAAGACTCACGGCTTCACACATTCGTTCCCATCGACTCATGATGAGATCATACCCGCTTTCGTCTTAGTTGCTGCCAGAGCACGGAAGAGCTCCTCATGCGCTTGGGAATTATTTGGGTCTGTATTAACCTCTGCCTCGAGGCGCGCAATCTCTGCAACTGTGTCCGGGGAGGGTGTGGCGTTCGGTTTCGACCAGGTGAACCACGACAGGGATCGGCGAATGCATGGTTGCGTCAGTGGAAGATTGAGTCTAGATGATGGTAATGCAGAAGGCGAATGCGACTTCGAGTATTGTAGGCTTGATAGCAAAACTGTCCTTCCGTGGTATGTAGACAAACAACGGAGCTGGAGAATTGGTGGTGGAACCGCTGCGCGCCCTCGAGCACGGAGGGCGCCGGAAAACTTTGGGTCGGGTTAGATATCAGAGGTCCACTACAAAAAGAAAGAGAAACCCTACCAGCAAGTGCAATGACATGCACCTGGACGATCTAACGAGCGCACGGGGTTGGTGACTATGGGCTGAGGTGGAAGGGCGCGAAGTTCAAGAAAATAACGATGCTCGATTATGTAATACACTGACCCACTAATACCCAGCCACGATGAGCGACAAGCAAAAAGGCGAGTGGTAGACAGTCAAACATCGTCAGTCCGGTCCAGAACTCAACGATCTTATGTTGTTTTCACTAGCCATAGTCGCATTGACGTTTGTTTCGCAGACATGTACCACTGCTCTGAGCGCGGTCGACGACCGAGACCGGGAACGATCACACGCAGAGACATATGATCTGTCGGTCATCTCCAAAGACTTGCACTCGCTCTTGTCGCTTATCTACAACTTATCGACGAAGCTATCGCTAGCGTTGAGCCCATCATCTCCAACGTACTCTGCTTCACTGCCTCTCCTGCAAGATCTCGCGAAACATACCTCGGGGGTAGTCTACTGTGTCAGTCTCCTGAACGAGGTCCAGCATGGCGCGACCTTCATCAAAGACACGAAGAAAATTGTCAAAGGCATTCTGGAATCCTTGCGTGACCTCGTCCAGACTTTTATTGAACTGGCCACTTGTGATCTATCCTCAACCAGTAGAACGGCTGGGGAAGATTATCTCGTCAGGACAGCGGCGTTGCACGACCTGATCACGACGGCGCAGGGGTCGAATGGCATACCAAAGGATAACCGATCAGCAATCAGACAGAATTGGTCAGTCGACAAGGCAACACTCGAAGATGGCCTCTCAGAAGTCACTCGCATGATCGAGGAAGCAGAGCGAGATGATGCCAATCGCCCGACCGCGGAGGGCGACGACTTTAACGACGGATGGGATGAATTGGGTTTCGGAATGAATACCAGTCT
>JANFAI010000133.1:0-47833 GCA_024613185.1 Pisolithus microcarpus | reverse complement strand
CGCTCATCCTGCCATACTACATTCGCTCTCGACTCTACCCATTTACAGGACTCTTCACCGTCCTTACCGTCCAGTCACGTCGAGGTCAACACACAGCATGCAGACGATCGGTCACTATCTCATCTGTCCATACTTCCTGGCCAGCATGATGGTGTTCTCCTGACCACCTCGTTATCCGACAAGGGAAAAGGCAGACATCCCGCCCACGTTGCCTCCTTTGTCTTTCTCCCCAACGGAACTCAGCTACAGCTCCCTCGACTGGCCTTGCCCCTCGCCACCAGGTCCTTCCTCGTATGGTTCCAACCATACGTCACTCTTCACACCATCATTAAGTCAGTCGCAGTTCAGCTCTACTCAGCAGCCAGACTCCCCTTCGAGAGGGTTTAGAGTTCCGAGTCCATCCTCTTCACTTAGGAGGTCGCAGTCCAATCTCTCAATCCACTCGACGCCCTCCTCTGCACCGTCCATGGTGAGACTCAAGTTTAAGTTTGGCTCATCCTCCAAGACACCGAGCAACGTTGCACGTAAACTCTTCGGCAAGAACAAAGGCGATGCCCCGGACGCATCCCCGACAGAAACTGAACCCAGCGCTTTTAACCAGTCTAGAGATGAAATGCTCACGCAGCCTCTGGATTGCACTCTACCATGGCAGACCTTGGACGATGCCTTGAAACCGCTTTCCACAGACGTGTTGGAGCAAGTTGACAGTATCGCCGCAATGATATCTGAGGCGCCTGTCTCGTGGGACCCTAACATCCATCGCTTTGAGCCGGTACCCATTCTGAAAGGGCGTTCGCATTCATCTCCATTCCCCACGTCGGCTTTCGACGTCGTACCTCAACTCGACCTCAATGCATTCATGCCTTTGTCATTTAACCATGTTCGCAATATCTTCGATGAAGTTCTGCCGAGGGAGTTGAGACTCCAGATATTCTGGGCTTTAATAAAGCTATACGAGGAGAGCATGAGCGGCTTGTCCGTAGTGGCAAATGGACAGCACTGAAAGCGGCCTCGTCCAGGAACCGCTGGGTGGGAAGGGACCGAGCTATGCGGGAGTTGGTAAAGTTCAGCCGGGTGAGCATCGTGCCACTTCGCTCATACATGAGTCGAAAACCGAACGTTGGCCAGGTGTCAAAGACATGGCGCTCGCTCGTGTTTGACGGACAACTGTGGGAAGACGTGGACTTGCAGGCGTTTGCGAAGTTGCCTGCCCTTTTCCTGGCACGACTCGCGGAGAATGTCGGTCCATTCGTCAAGCATCTTGACCTCTCCGGGCACACCAGCCTTGCATCGAACACGCTCGTTGACATGACCAACAGTCTCTGCGTGCGCTCGGCGCCCACTCTGAATTTTACGTATACGCAGCTAACCACAGTTAATCTGCAAGGCTGTACCAATCTGAGCACACAATCGCTCCACGGTCTTTTAATTAGGTCGCCCTTCCTGCGCTCATTGTGCGTCAAGGGCCTCGGCGCGGTTACCAATGCGACTTTTGACGTCCTGGCCCTTTGTCAGCATTTGACATCCCTGAATATGAATCGCTGTATCCACATCGATGGCGAAGGTCTGCGTGCGTTGGGGGCGGCTGTCCTGTCACGGGGGGATTGTCTTGCACTGAAAGAGCTCAGGTTGTCGGGGATCCAAGACGTATTCGACGATGCACTTGCAACATTGGGGAAGGCAGCGCCTGATCTCGAGATCCTGGATCTCAGTTACTGCTCGAGTTTGCACAACTCGGCGCTGGCGGCCCTGGTATCCTGCACAGAGGAAGAGAAGCATAAGACGAAGACCCATCTCGCTGACCGCGCGCGAGGCAGGCATGGTGGTGAGAGACTCGCGACGGTACATCCGGCGAGTGACGGCACTGAGGCATCTCTCCCTCTCGCACTGTTCGCTCCTGACCGATATCGCGTGGCTCCAACCTTGCATATGCGCTACCCCGTCTCGAATTCTTGGAGCTCGCGGGCATCGAGGGAGTTGCATGATGATGGTTGGTAAAGCTATTAAATACGACGCCACTCTTGCGTAGGCTGGACCTCGAAGATGCGTCATCCATCACAGATGCGGGTTCTCTCGGTGCTGACCCCGGTCAAAGAGGACGATTCCGCATCCGGTGGGGACGTTGCTCCCGCTGCACACGGGTCATGCGCTGGAACACCTGGTAGTGTCACACGCATCGAGGCTGACAAACGATGGATTTTCGGCGCTTATTCGTGTCTGTCCCAAGCTGCGTTTCCTCGAGGCAGATAGCACGTTGGTGTCAGGATCGGTGGTCAGGGAGTTCGTTTGCACCTCTCGCGAGCGCAAAATCAAGGATGCACATTTCATTGCTGTGGACTGTCGCTTGGTTGGCGAGAATGTTGTGAAGGACATCATGCCACAAACACGGCCGCGAAGGGGATGGAGATCGTGGGAAGCACGTAAGCTCGGTTACTTGGATGGGAGAGATGGTGAGGACCTTAAGGTCGGGCAGGACGAGTGTGATGAGGAGAGGGTCGTCCTCAAGTCATTTTACAACTGGCAGATGGTGGATGCAGTGAAAGCTGCAAGAGACCGGAGACGAAAGGCGACAAAGAAGTTGCGTAACGGATCATCTGAGCAAGTGAGCGAGCTCGAGGAAGGGAAGTGGACAAGCAGAATGAAGTGGTGGACACCGAGTAGGAGATCTTCCGGGAACAACACCCCCGGTTTGGACGATGGCGATCGTGATGGATGTGTCATAATGTAAAACAATGGATTGTCTCTGTACTGCTTTTCTTCTTCACGTTACTGGTTTCCGTGTCGCTGTATATTCCACGCTGTGTCCACCCACATCTTGGCAGCACTACTACCTTTGTATCCCAAGAGAAATTAAACGTAACATGGTGTCGTGCAAATAGAAAGAAATTATTGTCGTGGTTTCTTTTCCTTGCGCTTGGATTTCTTCTTTGACGACTTAGAAGACTGTACTTCCTCGCGGATCAACGAAGTTGGCGTGCTGCCTTGAGACTGGTTGACGGTAGGAGCCTCCTGCGAAGCAGTTTCCGATATCTCACGACTACCCCAAGGTTCTGGCGTCGACGAAATGTCCTCGTAGCCTATTGTCGGAACAAGAGGTCGTCAACAATCGAAGAAAAGCGGAATAGCGGGGGACACGTACCCGTGGATGGGTCGATACGTGGCCGCTTATGACGGCGCCGGGTCGATACTTGATCCGCCTGATTTGGTTCTTCCCTCATCTTGTGCTTACCTTTTTCATCTGGTACCGTGCCCGTCGTAGATTCCAACTCCAATCCGTCTAGCACGTCTCCCATAGGATAGTCTTCTGCGAGTGTCTCGCCGAAAACCTCGAGCTCATCCTCTTCTTCATCGCCCAACTCCTTGAGGTTCCGCTCGTACTCCGCACGTTCGAGCATTTTACTAGTAATTTTGGGCGGGACACGCTCTAGTGCGCTGGTGCTTGGACCGGGGGTAGGGGTGGCAACGGCATCCATAGATCCATCCTCTCGTTCATTCTCAACAGATTTTGCGTTCGTTGCATGCGCGATAGCGTGTTTTATAAACCTTTCTGCTGCCTCCTTGTCGAGACCGGATTTGCCTGACCCGCAAAAAAGCGTCAACATCGGCGGCGATGTACATGTTTTTTCTGGGCTCGCAAAAACAAAAACAAAAACTTACGTTTCTGAACGGACTCTTCAGCGCTTTTGATTTTGTCAAAGTATACACGCACGCGGTCCTGTTCCGGGAATGAGCGTGTGAGGTAATATGTACATGATGATCCCCAAAGCCCATGTCGGCGGAGAAAAAACGTACGAGTTCGCGAACGACCGGATGGGTCATCGGGTCAATGCCACGAGCTTTCAGGTAAACTACATCACGGAGGCAAAAGTACCGCCGTCAGGTGCAGCCACGTCAGCGGTTCAGAGAAAATCAGTACGAGTAACCAAAAAGACGTCCTACGCACCAAACACGAGATCATACACCACATACGGAATGACAACCTGAATCTTTGCCTGTTGGATCGTGTCTAGCCTGACCAGCGTCTCGGCGAGAGACTGAGACAAGAGAGGCTCCAGCTGAGACTCGAGTTCGTCGAGATGTTTGTTCAATTTCGCAATTTTCTTGCGGATTTTGGTCGCGTCGGTCGACATTGTCAACGTGGAAAGTGATTGCAGCGTCGAACACCGAACAAATGGTTTTTGGCGGATTCGTCCAACAACACCCGCCAATCGAATACCGTGGGAAACTTTAGCCCGTTTCATAAACCTGTACTTAGTGTACAACTAGTCCAAATCCTCATCGACATCGACCTCGTTCACAGCACCTATCCAAAAGCCGTTACTGACTTCCAACGAAGCGGCGTCGGACCCTCGTATCGACGACGTAACCTTCCAGAACGCTTTCTCGGCGATCTGAGCAGCATAGTCGACAGCGTGTGACATGTCTGCAGGTAAAACAGGCACGGTCCAGTAAGTATCCTCTTCGGAATATACAGGACAGTGCGCTCTGTTTCCGTGGGGAAATGTTGTGTATAGAACGTCTGGAAGAGGATATTGGGAGGAGGTACAACTGAAGAAAGTATCGCCGCAAGATACGGCTCCAGAAGGGCCTTGGGACTTCGTTTCTGGTCGCACAGCGGCGTGGACAGATATATTACACCTGATGTAGTCGTCGTAACCTCACACATGGCTAGAAGCAAAATGAAGCTTACATTTCCCGGCGGGTGTACACATCGTACCAGGTCCCGCCGTCAACACATGTACAGCACCCATGTCCGAGCCACCCTCAACCGATCCAGGAGGGAAGACCATGATACATGAGTCTGACTGCGTCGTTTGGGGTTCTTCGTCATTCTCCGCCGGAAGTGACAGGGGACTATCCAGTACGACTATCCCCCTCGCCACTTCACGAAGCCGAATATAGCCACTTGAAGGTTCAGGAGAAATCGGTGCAACGTGATGTCGTAGGTGATCAGGGACATGACATTGTGAGGACAGCAAACATGATGCGTAAAGAGGCTCCGGGAAATCATCAAGTTCGAGAGCGTATCGGCGACCGCCGCCCGTAGTCTCGGACGACGGATCCCTGCAGGCGATGCTCGCGATTCGTCGTCCCAAAACGTACACGGACCCGTTGACAGCTGCTGCGCGACAAAAAGCTTGAGCCAGGTCTCCTGAACCACCATAATAGGCAACGATGAACGGCGAGGGCCCGTAACGTCCTGTGGACTGCAGGCAGCTGCGCACGCGGGACAATGCAGAAGCCGTGGGCTCTAGCAAACAGTGAACCGACCGGCAACCAGGAGGTGGAACATGTTGCTTACCGTCCGCGTAGCTGCAGTATGCTAACGCAAAGATAACGCTCTGAGAGATGTCTTCGCTCAAGGAGAATGTTTGACGAAGGAACTCCTGGAAGGGAGTGTCCTCTTTACCCTGGAACTCGGCACTACTTTCATAATCGCCGGCAACAAACATTAAAAAGCGCATGAGACGACGCTTCTCGATCAACGGGATCTCCTGATCCCTGAACACGTCTTCTTTGCCCCTTGGTACGTTCTTGAACTGACCACCATGATATATCGAGACCGGACCTAGTAACTTGAACGAGCAGTAGCGCGAGATGCCGGACGCTATTATGGATGTGATGAAAGGACCGACGGCTGGAATGACGGAAGGAGATAGAGATATCGTGTATTGCTTCGGATGCGACACGTCGAGCGTTGAACAATATTCTGCGGTATATGTGGTGCATCGTTGAACTTGATCAGCGATGTCTGGAGAAGAGTGACGCTCAGCCCATGTTGCTAATTCGTCCAACGTCAGAGCTGCTTCATCTCCACCGTAGTATGCGTTCGGATCGACGTGGGCTACCTTGAGACCGGCCTTGGCAAGTGCGCTAGAATCGCAGTGCGTCAAGATTTTCCGGGATCGGTGGCCACGGAGATACTTACGCTGCAGTCATTGACTGTGTCAGACCAGTGCCAACGATGATAACATCAAACTCGTTTTCCATGGTAGCAGCGTGCACACTACAATGAACGAAGACAGGAGCTTCCGATGCCGACGCACTAAACGGACATGTGGTCACGTGACTGAGAGCAGCCCGCCGCCACCGGGAAGACTTGTCATCCGTTCTTTCTCAGTCCACCATGGTAAGACCAGTTACTTTGTTTGTTCGCTAAACAATTCTGAATGTTTGTAGTCGTCGGAGCTGAGGTACACTGCAAATACGCAACTCGAGCATTGTGAGACGCTTTGGTTCCTGTTTCAGGGTGTATCTGATAGAGTGCTTTTTAGTGCATGCTCGTTACACGGGTACTGGTGCGTGGGGGGTTCCCCACTTGAGCGACATTACTGACTAAATTTCCATAGGTCACGCTGATCTGACCAAATTGTCAGTCACCCTCCATCACATTGTCCCCGATGGCTGATTTACGCGGACAGTGAATGGGTAACTCACCAACACCGCGACTCACTCGCGTCTATTATCGGACACCCTCCGTTACTCTCCTACCTTGCCATTGCTGACGGAGAGGCTATCGGACGGCTCAAATTTGAGATGACAGAGGTGTGATTTGGGTCGTCTTCGGCGTTCGAACGGCAGACTAATTTATCTCGTAGCGCATGCTGCAGCCTTGTGGTCCTCCTCCACGTAAGGACGATGACTAAGTACTTGAACGAACTCCATGCTTGGTCAAGTCGGGTTTTACTGTACACAAGTTGACACGCGTCATCCCGAATGTGTATGTACCCATGCCCGCATTTCATCGGGAATCCAATCTTGCTTGCGTGAGTACGTGGCCTCATAGACTAGTCTCCCGTAAGGTCTACCCCCCGTGTGTGGAGACGTTGATGCGATTGATTCCGCACTTAATCCCGAGTTACACATGTACGTGGCAGAACGATGGGGTATGCCCACACACATATGAAGGGGTGATACGTGGCTGTCGGGTGAGACTGATAATACGTCGACCAGCTCCGATCGGAGGAACGACAATGACATGGCAGGACATTTTAGGAATAAACCAAATAAACTTACTTACATAACGGGGGTGCCTTGTTCTGAGTAGTTGCCATATCGGGACATACGCTTGACGTCGGTCTTGCATATGAACTCGCTGAGGGAGGACACCGGGTCGATCGACTGGAGTGGATGGGACACAGCTGGTGTGTTGCCATCAGTCTAGTTTGATCCATTTCAGTCGGTCATATCCGGCACACAGTCAGCCCAGCTCATCGCCGACACCCCCACCAACACACTGCCACCTCACACAGCTCGGGTATAGTAAGTACGAGTCTCCTGGAACCATAACACCACCACTTCCTATTCGTCCTCTCTCACACACACCTCACCGACAGTCCGCCCAGTGTGTGTCTGTGGAACCCGCAGCCCATTATTCGCTTGTCACCCCAATACCCCTTTGTTGCTCCATACCAGCCGCGGAAGGCCACCACAACAGACAAAGGCTGCCTTTGACCCATTGCACGTTCCACTGTCGCTTTGAGCTCGGCTTTTTATATCCACTCATCGATGTCTCCTACAACGTTTGCTTTTCCTCTCCCACCCGTATCCTGCTACTTTCCTGGAGATCAACCGCCTGCTGCTTGTCGGTCCCTTCGGTTGAAGCACAAACGCTCTCTCAACCCAGAATCCCTCTATTCGTTCTTGGACCTTTCCGAACAGCACCACTCCTTAGTTCGCACGTACTCGGGGTACTTTGCGCCAATGGGGGAGGCGGGCAATCGTCGAAGAAGGCTGCTGTCCAGAGCGAAGCGTCCCAAACCTCAGCCCGACACCGAGGAAGCGCCCCCGCCCCTACCCGTAGATAGCCCTGCTGTCCCCGAGTCCCCGCAGCGCAAAAGGGGAGTCCAATTCGATTTCATGAAGAAGAGTAGACCATCCGTAGACCCCGCACACATCCGACCCAACCCGGACATGGACACAAAGCCGGATGCCGCGGGTTTAGATAACCGCTCCACAAGGCTGGATCAACCAAATAACCCACCTATCGATGGATATGAAGCTAGAGACCGCTTTTCTTACCGGCGAGGATTGAAACACCATCCATATTCACACGACGATGCACCCTATATGCTTGCGTATGACAGACCTTCCATGGAAAAGTGAGCAACGCTAGCTGGCGATTCATAGTTTGCGTCTAACGATCCGTCACAGCGACAAGTTCTCCGAGATGCTACTGCGACGACTCAATGCAGATTCCTCGCCTTCGTTCCTCAAATTCGACAAGGAAGGTCCCAAAAGTATTCTCGATCTCGGTTGTGGCTCTGGCGAATGGGCCATTGCGGCGGCTACTCACTGGGGATCTGCTTCCGTAATTGGTCTCGATCTCGTAGACCCTTCGCGTTTAGGCAGTGACGTCAAACCACCCGGGAATCTTCAATGGAAGCAGGGAAACTTGTGGGTTCCTTGCCATGGATTCGGTCACTTGCTAATGATTATGGCAGCGTAAAGTACAAGTTACCCTTTCCGAAGGGGATGTTCGACCTCGTGCGGATGGCTAATCTGTCACTCTGTATACCCGAGAATCGTTGGAAGCACGTCCTCAAAGAAGTGAGGCGTGTTTTGAGCCCCGGTGGCCATCTAGAGTTGATCGACGACTACATCCACTTCCCTTACGCGAAGGATACACCCCAACAGGCCTCTACATCCCAAGTCACTCGTCCTCAATCTCGCTCGCTGTCTCCAGGCGTTCATGACGCTGGCGACGACATCTCACGGGACACCGACACTGTAAATTCGGACGACAGTGACTCTGAAGAGGATTTCATGAGCACCAGGAGCCGCTTCTCCGCACTAATTGAACCAGATCCGGTCCCCCCTGATGTTCCATACGACCCTGTGGCAGACTGGAATCGCGAAGTCGAAAATTCGAAGAACTTGGAACAGGTTTTCGAGAACATGCTTTCGCAGAAATTTAACATTCTTTTCCGTCCCCGAACGAAGATCGAAGATACACTTCAAGACGTATTCGGACGTTACAACTCAGACCGCGTTAACGACTTTCGGCTATTCCTAGCACCTCCCACTGACAAAGAGTCTGACAAGGCATCTGTCGAAAGTTCCGAAGGTGGCAGTGGATCTAGCCCCGGAAGCATCAGGCGGGCGAAAAGAGATTTCGTCCAATGGGTGACTGCGGTCGATCGGGACAGGAAAGACAGGAAGGATAAAGACCGCAAGAAAGGGGACCGTTCCAGCGGCGAAAGTGTAGCAAGCTTTGCACATGTTCCCGAGAACATCAGTGCCAAAGCAGCCGGTCGCCTGGGTATTAACCCTAATGCACCCCGCCACCCGGCACACGGTCAATCACCTGGCATCATTGTCAACATGCAAACTTTCATCCCCCTTTCCCCCTTCGAACTCGAGATGCACGCATGCAAGCACATACATGCCCTACTTGCTTCCAAAGCGGCAATACACGAGTATCTCGATGAGGTATCCAAGAGGAACAAGCTCTCCGTACCTGAGCACGAGATAGATGATATTCTCTGGGATTATGAATGGTATGTATCAGATTTGTTACATCGTCGCATCGCCCCCCACTCACTGTTTTTTCATCAGCTTCCGTCGAAAGCGGTTTAATTGGCCTGCGGAAGTGCCGGACTATCAGCTAGACTCGCCCGAATCGGAAGCACCTAAATCCGCTTCCCACCGGCATTCTTTCGACGGGCCGCGGCGCCAACGGCAACTCGAAATTGGCGAAAGCTCGCCATATAAGCCGACCAAGCGCGGCCAGCAAGACTTGGATCTTATTCGCTCCATCTACGTGTACAGTGCGCAGAAAGTGGACGACGACTTCCTCCTCCTCACATAACGACGCATTCGCTTGACGAGCCTTTTTCCCCCCCATCTGACGTTTTGACCATCTGCATCATTTCTATTCGACTGCTTACGTTTGTTTGTTGCCTTGCTAAATCATCCTTCATCTTGACAGGAACCAACGCTCTCCTTCATAGCAACTAATCAGCCCCCATGGCAATCTGTATCGTTAATTTCGCATTGTCAGTCATTCTTCCACACGTTCGTTGTTGTTCACTTATATTGGCATTAACGTCACCACCCTGTTGTCTTGTCGAAGACTGTATTCCTTGTACTCTTTATTATGTAGTTTCGTTGCCAGACGTCACGCAGCGTTTACTTTCGGTTGTGCTAGAGTTATTCTATAGTTGGATTGCTCGTCTTGTAACAGTACACCATCATCACACTAACATTAATATACGGATTTCAAAATTATGTACACAGTCCCCCCGCTCAGCGGGTGACGATTAGTGACGTGTTTGAGTTGGTTGGTATGGCTGAACTCAGCACTTGTCGCCGTCGACCACCGTGACACTCTCGACTTCGCAAGCGATCCGAAGGTGATCCATTTGAAAGTTGTGACCGACGAGCTCGCTATACCGATTTGAAACGACAGTTCCCCTATCTGGATGGTAAAATCGCTCGCGAAAATTGATGACGAGGCGCGTTCCGACGAGAATCTCAAGCAACATCACGAGCGGTACGCATATGTTTGCGTAACGGGACTGTGGAAGAGGTCGTAGGTGAGACGCTATGGGGGGGATGCGAGCGTGCAGAAAGAGGAACGTACAGTAACGCTTTGCCAGATACCCATGACGGCTGCACACATCACAAGATTCCTACATTACCAGTCAGTTACTGCAATACTCGTTGGCACTGATTATCGTCAAAATCGCTCACATGAAAAAGTAGAAAATACTGTCCCTCGCCAGTACCTTGGTGAAAGAGTTCATCTCTCTGGGTCCCCCGATCGTTCGCAACTCGTTTGTGTCCCGCATGTGCGCAAAATATACCTTTGCAGCAAGGAGGAAGAGGACGATCTCGAAACAGAGCACCGGAATAAGGAGGTAGGTGAAACTTCCGTCCACACCGAAAAACACGCAAAATTGTGCTTGAGAAGATGAAAAGCGGTTGCTTAGTTCGACTGGATTGCTGGGGTAAGCCCAAATAATCAAGCAGAGAAGCCAGCGTACCCTCCAATCCACTGCCAGGCCCGATAAAATGCGAGATGATGACGGCGATTGCTACTATCTCGGCGAGAAAGGACACAAGAAGGAATGACAAGATTTTAGTGGAGCGTCTATACATCGCATATATGCGCAGTAGCATAATCGCTGTTGGGTTCGCGTCAGAATGCCAAGCATCGATGTCGCAGTTCACGGACCTTGGGTAGCCCATGAGTAGGCCAGTGTTCCCCAGGCGCGAAATCGGAATAGTTGTAAACCTGGTATTTTGGTCACCATCGATTCAACGTGGCTGTATGGCTAAACGGGTGATGCTTACATCTGTATGCAAGTGAGATGGGCCATTCTCATGGAAAGTCAGCGACGCACTCCTGGGAGATATTAGAAAAAAAATCATGTAAGAACCAGCACAGCACACCTGCTCCGAACCTGAGCTCGTAAAACAAACTGTTCCATTTCGTTAGATGACCACTACGACGAATCACAGGGACAAACCGCACGAAAAACACCCGCTCTTTCAGGCCAACTTGTAGTCAGTTATCAGTGGAATATTTGGAGAAATCCACGTACAGAAGTACTGCATCGCCCAAATAACGGTCCTGAAGGAATGTTAAACACATCCTCAAAAAGTTGTCCTTGGGACTCACTATAATATACAACACCGTAACAATGGATGGCGGAGTTCCCTACACGCACTTGATCAACGCGACCATCTAAACAGGATTTTTGGCGTACCCATATGAGCTCTATCTGTTTTGGCGTTACATATGATGAGGCAAGCAAACATGGCACGTTGCGAGGAGACCTACTTCACGACCAAGGAAGAGGACTGTGCAGAGGGGCTAAGCTATGAACCATTTACATGCCGGATGAATCGTACTGTGATCATACAGGGCCGCTGTAGTGGCAGCAACTAACAAGGAGTGGGTGAAAATTAGGGGCCAATACACCGAGCTCGAGGGACTCACTCTGTACATATGCGAAGACGCTGTTTTCGCTAGCAGACGCAGCTTGCGATGGTGATATGCTCATCGAAAGGGATAAAGAGAGGTCAAATGAGTGGAAGTCAGGAGCAGGCCTCGACGATGAGACCTCATCTCGGTAAACCTTTTTCTTTCTATCCTGCTCGGTCAAAGGACACGGGGCCTTCCATTCTAGAACATTACACCATGCACAAATCGATTGGGACGGGCGCATTCAATGAAGTGTCGTAAACGGGTGGCCTCAAGCGTCGTCGATGTCTAAGTAAAGCTTAGCGGCACGAAATTGCCCTTGCTTATCGGAGACAGATAGACCGTCTCTGTTTAGCTTTTTACTCACGGCCCAGAGATTTAACACACCCGCTGTCATACGGAAGGACGGTCGCAGTGCGTCTGGGGGTGCAGGGAACAGCTACCCCGATGAGAGATTGGGGTGCTGGCATTTAGACGGAGTAATTGCTCTGGCAACAATTATACACGGTGCTAGACTGGCGTTCATGAACGACGGTCGAAAAGACCTATCAACCGAACAAGTCCTAACGGAGGTTGCGTGGACTCGAACCCAATTGGAAACTCGTGTCCTTGATATCGGCTGCCTGTCCTTTGAGAACTGACAAGAGCCCTACTCGCTCATCCGTCGGGCCAGGTGGTGAACCGGGCCTCGGCGCCAGCGCCCAATGACAAAGCTGATAAAGGGTCACTTCAAAACATGACATATGACGCTAGTACTTGCCTTGGTTTACGGCTTTATGCTGGCAAACTGCTCAGGGCAACACCCGAGGACGTTCCGCGTCCACGACGAGCGAGTTCGACGGTCACTGGAGGGTCAGAGATGGCATGGGTCGGAACGAGCCATTCGCTCGTACAGGGAACTGACCAAACTCGACTGGCTATGTAGTCATTGTTTGATCCAACTTTGGGCATAGCGCCATCGTCCCTTGGCAGCATCATGCGGGAAATCCTATACATCCAAGCTGGTTCACTGTCAAACTATACGGGAACACATTTCTGGAACACACAGGAAAGCTACTTCACGTACGACGAGGACGACATTCCCCTCGTAGACAATAGCATCTCGTTCAAAGAGGGCCGCGATCCACACGTGTGCTAGTTGTGTCTCAGTTATCGCAAACAACGACTGACGCATTGGATAGAACCATCCCACCCTGTGTCCGAGACTCTTAGCCTTCGATCATAAATGTACGCCTATATGTTCGGTATGATACATCAAGAATGAGCTCATGCTGCAAGCCACAAAGCAAATTTTGGAGCACTCGCGAAGGACCAAACCACTGAAGAAGATGCCTCTTCGGTATCCACTTGGTAGGTGCCATCATCGACGTGCCATTCAACCAATTCCGAACCCCCCCTGCAGGCGAGGTGAGGTTCTCCGCCACGAACAAGAACGAGTATCGCAGAGCGAGTACCATGCTCTCCTTGAAGCAGAAAGTGAATCGAATGCCATGGACCTCGACAGCAACCCTCCCGAGACCAAAGTGAGATTTTGGTCCGACTATAGTCGCGTCTTTTTCGATCCCAAGTCAATCCAACCTGTGCCCGACCCACGGGAGAACATCGAGGGTGACTGGACTGCGAGTCAGGAGCTATTCCGGCAATACGACAAGGTATGGTTTCCCTGTCTCTTTCCCAGCCTTTTGGTTCATTTTCCACTCAGGATGTCGAATTGATGGAGGGGCCAATGCGTCTCGTGATCGAGGAGTGCGATAACTTTCAGGTATCCCATATCGAACGTCCTCTCCCTGTAGTGCTGAGAATTACTGATTTTAGGGCGTACAAATGATGCATGATACTGCTACGTTTGGCGGTTTCTCGCATGCAATGTTGAGATCTTTCCGTGAAGAACACCGAAAGACCTCCATCATGACCTTTGCTTTACTCTCAGAGGTTATGCCGAATACGGCTGAGATCGGCTATGTATGCATGATGGATATCTCCTGTTCATCTCTGAATACGAATCCTGCAGGTTCACTATACGAAGAGAATCATAAACGACAGCTTGTGTCTAGAAGGGCTTTATGAACTTTGTAATCTTACAGTACCTGTCTTGGCTCCGCGGTATTGGAAACGCCCTACCGGGATGCCTACATTTCTCATAAAAGTAGGTGGTTCAATGGTACTTTTTGTCTACGTTGACTCATTGAAACAGCCAAAAAATATCTACCAATCGTCTGGCATTTTGTCTGCTATTGCGGAGTCTGCTACACTTCCACTCAGGTATACTCGTTTCCCTTGTACTCTTGTCACCATAGTTTATTCCTGAGCAGATTGCGAGGTGGCCTTGATGACCTTCACAGTTACATTGGCCACCTTGAGTGGAGGAGGTCGGTACCTTTCGCACAGCTCAGTGGTAGCCTATTACCTGTGGGCCCCGTTACGAGGGTCGATATAGACGATGCTATTCAACTGTCGTCATATTCTGAGGTATGTGCAATGTTCCGACTGGACAGATCTTTGTAGTGTTTGAACGTCGTCTGTAGGAGCGATGTACGCCATATGCTCGCAGGGACGTTTCTCGGGGATTTGCAGAGGACGATTTGAGTGTATACGAATCACTGATCGAGACGTGCGAACTCAAGCATCCTCTTGTGCTAAGGCAAGTCTTCCCCTAGTCTATGCTACTGTTCATTCACCGATGCTCCACAGCCACCATGCGTGCCCGTACCCGATCCAATCGTCCTTCCCGGACATCTTCCCCGACTCACGGCCGCAGTCGATCAAGCTATTTTCCTCGATGATGACGTCTCCGTCAACGGCAGTGTTCTTCTCACAGTATGCTACGTTCGTCCATGACGCCGTCAGGCGTAAGGATGTGACGTTGACAGCCATGGGCTTCGAGGATGATGATGTAAGGGAACTGGCAAACACACTATGGGAAATCGTAGACAGCTACGACGACACTTCCAAAGAGGAAGACGGCGGTGTAGAGCTTGGAGAGGACGAGGAATGATGATGAGTAGAAGACACTTGTCCCACTTTGAAGTGTCCTGTGAACTGATATTCTCGACGGCGTGGATCAAGGTATATTCGATCAACTCCAGGGAAGATTCTACGACTGGGGTTATTGTATCCCCAATTTTGTGCCCACTCATGATGAGCTGTCTCGCGTACAACTTATACCACTACACCTATATTATGAGGTAGTCTTCTGTACCTCGTTGGGCACACGTTCCAGGACATAAAAATTAGTGGTAATATCAAATAGGTGGCAGTGGACCGCTATCAAACCCCTGCTCCTCAAGATGACAGTCAGCAAATATAAATTCTTCACTGATTTACGGAGCCAACACAAGGAGCCGGTAATGGATGCAGGGGATTGAAAGTTGCACCATCGATTCATTCAACTCCCGAAGCGTGTTCCGAGGAAATTTTCCCGGCGAAGTTTGAAACGGAGGAAGGATTCCTCGCTGATTCTGAAATGTCCACAAAGGAATCAGCAACGGAGGTTGGAAGTTCGAGGGGAACGGTGTGATCTAATGGCGGTTGACGCTGGGATATGCACATAGCGCCTTTGTGTGTGGGGAGGGGAGGGGGGGTTCACTTGTGCAATGCTGGACTGAGGTCGCTATGGCCAGAAGCGACAGTAAGTATTAATCTACGCACTCTCGCTTTAGCATCCTATCCAATACCTTACAGTAGTTGGATCGTATCGCGAATAGTAAAGTGTTTTCTTGCATGGAAACTGGGAGCATTGGACGGTGGCGGAGATATTGTCTCCACAGCTCAGTGTAAAAGCGTAGAGAATAGAAAGAGCACAACCGCAAGTAGCGCGAACAAATAAGGAGGTAAGCCGATTTACTCTGATGCCATATGTCGCCACATGGTGGGGTAGTTTGGTACGGCTCCATTTTTTGAAGGCTTCCGAGTTTGTAAGGGATTCGAGGATGGCTTGATTCCCTCCTCCGTTCCGAGTAAATCTGTTGTAACGAGGACTTCCGATGAAGAGCGCGGGATATGACTTTTGTCCTCCAGTAGGGGGCAATGCGCAAGTATGTGTTCGCGTGTTTTGGAGACGTTCGCTGCATTGGCATGATGTATCTTCGCCAGGTACGAATGACAAGTAGTATTCACCAATGAAGGCGTGGTCAGTGCGGCATTGTATCGGGAGGCCCCACGTACCACTTACGGCTGGTGTTGCGAAAGTGCGCTCGAGGTTTGAGAGTGGGTTTAAGATGGTCTTCCGGAATAAAGGACCACTGTTTACTCAGATGAGATCAGCTGCTACTGCCTACGTTTGTAAAACGATGGCTGCGGGTGGCGGTTCCATCACCATGCGCAGCAATACTCCATTACATCGACAAACATATAAGACGCGGGAGAATCGAATCGATTTTCAAAGTAGAAATCCACGCACCAATGATACCCCTCATCTTTTACGACATCCCATCCAAACTTGAAGGGAATTATTGGTCCGGCAGTACTGCGAAGTCAAGGCAAGTGGATCCATCGTTCGTTCCCGTCCCATCCAGGTAGACATGGTCTTATAGATTCGTCCTGGGCTACAAGGGTCTCCCCTTCCGAATTGAATGGGTCGAGTACTGTGATATCGCCCAGAGAATGAAAGAGATCGGGGCAAGACAAAATAAGCTCGTGGACGGTAGAGACGGGTACACCTTACCTTTTCTCAATGATCCCAACACTGGTGCGCTGATCACCGACTCCTGGGAGATTGCCGAGTATCTCGAGAAGACGTACCCAGAGAAGCCGATCTTCCCCAACAAGAGCAAAGGTCTCATTCGCGCCTTTGACGCTATACTCATGAACTTACTACGGGCCGCCATCAAATTTCCTCTGGTCCGCTCGACCGAGATCATGAACGAGCGCAGTGCGGAATACTTCATCGCTACCAGGGAGGTGGGATTTAAGGAAAAGTTCTCCGAATTTTCTCCAGAGGGACCGAAACGTGAAGAGCACTGGGCTCTTCTTGAACAGATGTTCAACACGAGCAAGGAGTGGTACGACGAGGAGGGGGGAAAGTGGCTGATGGGCGACGTCCTTTCCTATGCGGACATCATCATTGCATCTCGCCTCTTTTGGTTCAAGAGGGTATTGCATGATGATGAATGGGAGAAAATCGCAAATTGGCACGATGGAAGGTGGGCAAAGTTACTTGCTGATTTCGAGAAGGAGTACAATGGAGTGTAGCGGCCCGACCGGGGCGTCGTACAAACTATATTTGCATTTACCCGCGAACTGGAGGAACCGGGGTTTACTGAGAGGCTCATCTTCCATGTTCCGTGTACGATGCATAGTCCATAACTATGTGACACCCTTGCAAATGACGAATGTAGCGATCAGATTTGACTAGAGGTAATGATAGCAAGGTCCAACGGGTTAGAGTGAAACCTGCATGAAATCAGTGCACCGCCTACGTTTGTAAGATGATAACCGTATTTTCGGTCACTTTTGCACAGCAAGACTCCACTCCATCAATAAATACATAAGACCCGGGAGAATCAAACCCGCATTGACATCCACGCACCAAAATGATACCCCTCATCCTTTATGACATCTCATCCAAACTTGAAGGGAATTATTGGTCTCCCAGTACTGCGAAACCAAGGCAAGTAGATCCATCATCGGTACACATCCCTCTCAGGCAGACCTGGTCTTGCAGATTCGTCCTGGGCTACAAAGGTCTTCCCTTCCGGATCGAATGGATGGAGTACCCAGATATTGCCCCAAGGATGAAAGCTATCGGAGCAAGACAAAACAAGCTCCTGGACGGCAGGGAAATGTACACTCTACCTGTTCTCGACGATCCCAATACCGGTGCGCTGATTACCGATTCCTGGGAGATTGCCGAGTATCTCGAGAAGACGTACCCGGAGAAGTCCATCTTCCCCAACAAGAGCAAAGGACTCATTCGCGCCTTCGACGCTGCGCTCATCAACTTACTGCAACCCGTCTGCAAATTTCCTATCCTCCGCGCGAGCGAGATCTTGAGCGAGCGTAGCGCAGAGTACTACATCGCTACCAGGGAGGCAGGTTTTAAGGAAAAGCTCTCCGAATTTTCTCCAGAGGGACCAAAACGCGATGAGCACTGGGCTATTATGGAACGGACATTCAATACGAGCAAGGAGTGGTACGACGAGGAGGGGAAAAAGTGGTTGATGGGGGACACTTTTTCTTACGCGGACGTTATCACTGCGGCTTTCCTCATCTGGTTGAAGAGGGTACTACACGGCGATGAATGGGAGAAAATAGCCGGATGGCACGATGGAAGGTGGGCGAGGTTACTCGCTGATGCCGAGAAGGAATGCAATACAGTTTAGCAGGGACCTGATGTACGCAAAAGACAATCCCGCCCTGGTATAACGCGTACGATTATATTGTCAGACGAGATGAACTTCCTATGTTGTCAACAATGGTTTCTATTGCATGAACACTAGTACGAATGAGGGGAAGAGTGAACGAGGTGTCCCAGCATTTGTCGACATGCCGTGTCCTGCAGAAAAGCGCCGATACGACACTTCCTATGGCTGGGGGTCTATCTCGAGAGAGCAGGACTTTCGTCACTGGCACTGTCATCGACGGTAGAGAGTGTTCTACATCGCACAGCGTGGCATCCTCTCTTGTGGAAGAAGAAGAAAAAAAAAAAGCGAAGGAATCGCGACTTTTTGTACCCGTGTCAGGCTTTCCCACGCCTGCATATGCAAGTCCTGTTTTCGTCACGTCCCCCCGTGTGTCATGTACAGAATATTGGCTGGTCAAGGTGAGACGGACAACTTGCTACCAGGAGAACATGACCACCCATTACCTCTAGCGACGCAGCGCTCTGTCGTTTCAACGACGCGCGTGCAGCTACATACATCCGCCGTCTGCTTGGCCCAACGCAAAAAAGTCAAGGAGTCAAAATCTGCAGTGCGGGACGAACGTAAACGAGTCAAGGACGCTGCACGTCTATACGCCGTCCTTGGTATACCACGAGGAGGGCAGGACAAATGGCCCCAGTGCGACCTTGCAAAGGCTGTTATAACACAAGACGGGCTCCACTCGGAGGACGCCCCCGAATCCCTCACATTCCCCGAAGGAGCGGTTAATGTTCCCTCTACTCTCAACTACGGCATCTCCGGAGATAGCAAGAGGATGCTATTTGAGGTCTTGCCAGTTCTTTCTGCGGAGAGGGGGCGAGTCCACTTCAACGCGGATACGGTGCAAGAGACGGAAGAAGCCATGAAGCATGAAGTTGAAAAGGCGAACATGTTTGCGAAGCTGGTTAGCCTTCGTAATGCGAATGCAAAGGGGATCGCGTACGAAAACCGGAGAAGATGCATAGAACTGTTCTCGACTCCCCAGACTGCCAACGATACCGGTCGTCCGGAGGTGCAAGGTATGGTTTGGCAGCTCGCAACTTTTCCTTACTCATCCTCGACTATCTTAGCTGCCATCCTGACACTGAAAATACGCAACTTGTGGGAACACTTGCTCAAATTCCGTATGGATATCGACAATCGCCGAGCACTGCGACGCATGGTCCACCAACGAGCCAAGGTACTGAGGTATTTGAAGCGCAAGGACCTGGACCGTTACGAGGCAATCCTTCCTCGACTTGGCCTCGAACCGGGAAGTGTCGAGGGCGAACTTGTGGTTTAGGTGCATTTACAATGAAATCATTGTTCATAAAGATGCGATATGTCAGGATGAGTACCACCGAAACACATGGACAACGCGGAATAACAGTGAAAAAAAATTACGCGACGTACAATAGAAAAGCCAGAATAAAAAGTACGCAGACAAATGCATGATCGTGCAAATAAAACCAGAGTCGAAGGCACTATTTGTGTCGAGAGGTAGTGACGATCACCCTTAATATCAGAAGGGGTAATCGTCGCCGCATGCGCTACATAAGCACCCAAAGCCACCATAGTCATCGTAGCCATCATAGTCACCATAGCCATCATAGCCATCAAAGCCATCATAGTCATCATAGCTATCATAGCCATCGTCTGACATATAATCATCAGAAATCACAGTTGGAGGCCTTTCCATGGTCAAGCTGATCCTGAGATTAGGTGTGTATGGGTTGCGGCGTCCCTGTGGGGCCTCATAATCTTGATAGTAGTCTTGGTTTTCCTGGGGTTCATCTACTCCGTGCCTGCAAAGCATTTCAGTGAGGTGAAGTAGCATGTGATTCGACAACATACGCAGCGGACAGGTGGCTCTTCACCTTGGAGAGCACCGTAGCATCTTTCTCATTGGGAAGGTCCATGCAATGAGCACAGAGCCAGATGTTGTCTTCGTTGGTACCACTAAGTAAGCTTGTGCCGAGGACGGCCGACATGAAGTTCGCGATCAAGGCAGAATCCGAAAAAGGTGGGTTGGCGTCCACATTCTCCACGTCTTTCAGAAGATTTTCATCGAGCAGCTTCCATTTGACCTTGTTGGCATCGTAGTGACTTTGGTGAATTTGGGCGGCGTGAACGAACTGGTGTAGGTGTAAGTACAGGGTCAAGTAAAGGGACCATCCGAACCTACCGCCGCGCGCCAGCCAAACACAGGGGCTTTACACGAGTCCTTAATTACGCTGTCCCACTGAACGCATTTGGCATTGAGACATGCCAACTTCGGGTCCAGCGTGTCCATTTCAGCCGTTGTGGCAGTAAGCGGATCCAGGTTACATGCAATGATGAGATTGGAGACAATTTTTCCAGCTGGTTCATCGACCCCAAGAGGTGCGCATGTCCACCGCGTACGCCGACGTGCTTCATGTCCCGTAAGTTCACTGATCGGATCCGATGGTGTCATCGGACTATCCTGTCCCCGTCCCTTGGTCAAACAACGGTGGCCCATGATCTTGGGATAGAAGAGTGGGACAGTAGATGCCGAGTGCTTAGGCGGCATATAACTGTGGAAAGGATCTTCATAGAAACTCCAGAAATTGGAGGAGCAATATTCACAGCGGAAAACCGTCGTGGCGAGTGAAAGAACTTTGACAAGCTCTGATTTACTTGGCAGGGGAGTTTCGACAGCCCTTGCTTTGCCCTTCCCCTTCACATCAGCTGAGGTACTAGCGTTGGCTTCGGCGTTCATTGCTTTGTCCGCGGCGGCATCAGCGGTCCCTTGGAGTTTTAAGGCTAAGTCATCTTTAAACTTGTCGATGAAGCTGTTGTGGTTACGGGTACGCCACTGGGTAATCAGTTCGTCGAGCTGGGAGACCACGCCCGCGAAGCTAGCCTCCGTAACCTCCGTCTCAGTAGGGAGCTCTATAATGGCGGAAACTTCGGGGAACATGCAGAAGTCCATTGGTTCAGGCATGACATCTGTAAATGGTAGGTGCTCCCGTTTATATGTGCGGAGAACAGAGACAGCGGTTTGCTTGCGGGAAGACACCAATGCTTTGCGCTCACGCTGAAGACGAACGGCTCTTAAGTCCTCCATGTGCTTGATCATCTCTGGTCTGATATTGCTCCATACTGAAGTGAAGTTCAGGAAACCACGAGGAACCACAAAATGGAACGTACGTACTACGGGGCGTCAGGCGAGTGGGCTGTTTCACCAGCCTATGACTACCGAGGTCGTCAGACGGGTAGATCTGTTCAATTTCAGGGCCCCAACCAAGTTTGGTCAGTTCCTCGATGATTCTGAGGAGCAAGATTCAAAAACCTGGAGTGAGAATATAATAGCAAACCTACGCCTGTTTTCTAGCACTCCTTAGTTGTTCCAACTCTGAAGATCGAGCCGTCGCCTGCCTGAGGGCCCAAGCCTCCAATAACGCGCCATGCTGACGCCAAAAACATTAGAAACTAATGCAAGTCCCGTGGAACAAACAACTACCTTGTTCATTTCCGCAACGCGGGCTTTACGCTCTCCAACGAACTCCTCACGTTTTTTAGGGTCTGTCAAAGAGGCCTTCCTTCGTTGATATTCCTCCAAATCCCTCTTGTAGTAGCACGGACGCCCTCGCTCTGACATCCCAAATTAACGCAATGAACTAATCAGAAACGTGCTCATCTACTCACTGCCATATTTGCTAGGGACCGCCAAGTGTGACGACTCTGTCATGTAACAGTAGCCCTCTTCGATCATGCTGCACGAGAATCAGGAATTGTCGCATGCTCGATAAATGCCACAACCTACCAATCTTTTGTACATTTCATACAAATACGTCGGGCAAGACGCCAGTCCACAGAACGGGTGTTAGGGGCCAAGCATTCCTAGACATCGAGCTAAGAACTGCAAAGCAATGAGGAGAGGTCGGATCTCACATGGCAATGGGTGTCGAAGACAAGGTTGGCGAATTGGGGTTCGCTCATGTAGGGTGGACAATCTGGGAGGTCCGGCAGGTTGTTGCGAGCGGCAATCCAGATACAGCGAGAAGACCGATGCATGAGGAGGCGCCTGAATTCCTTTGTAGTTCGGGCAAGGCGAAGTACGTCCAAAGGGTTTAGGTGCCCAAAAATCTGAGAAACGGTTCAATGAAGTCCCGCTCGGGCAGGGCTAGAAGTTCAGGGGCGCACTTCGAAAAGTATGTCCATGGGCATTTCCATGAGGCTCGCCAGCCTTCCTACGAGCGGGCCCCTACGAGCCCTCTTCCGCTTGGGCACATCTGCGACATCCTCCTCGCACTGCTCGGACTCGACAGCGGAGACACGCTGTCGCTTCGCCTGCCGGGTGGACACCCGGCGTCCAACGACGAGCTCTGAAGAAACAGAGCCTCCCACCCCGCTCTGGTCCTCGCTATTACTATCCATCTTATTGCAGTATTCTTGGCAACGGCGTTCAGCTGCAGGGCTCTATGCGGGGGGGAGGGAAAAGAAAAACCCCACCACTTGGCCCTTTCAGCGCGCCACACGGCAACCGCCGTCAGCTGTCACGTGGTAGGCGTGTCATGCACGATGTTAGATCAGGCAGGGGTCCGTGATACCCCTTCATCAACGTGCATGATGGCGACGAACAACATTGAGGGCCTTCTGGCCGACACTCTGAGCTCAGATCCCAACAGGCGAATGTCAGCTGAGCTGAAACTTTCTGCAGTACTTCAGCACCAAGGCTCGTCCAAAGTCATCCTTCAAGAATGTCCTCTTTGATCTCATGTCGATCTGACGCGTTTAATAGAGGCTGGCTTGACCCTTTCGCAACTCGCATTGGCACAGAATGCGGACATGTCCATCCGACAGATGAGTCACTCGTATCTCTCCAATTCACGTGTCTTACCTGCGCAAAGCACTCTGCTAGCATCGTCCTAAGAAAGTACGTGACCGAGCGATGGTCACCGTATTTTTCGTCTTTCAAGGGAAACTCTCCATCAGTAGAAGTACGCCTTCGCCTTCTCTTCCTTGTGTATAACCTTCATTCACTTTCCTTTAGGTCAAAAGCCAGATTCGCCACGCAGTCTTCCAGGGACTCTCAGATTCAAATCGAAAAATAAGATCACTAAGTGCAAGTGGCGACGGCACACATGTAAAAGCTTTGAATGTTAACTTTGGAATAACCAGGCCCGCACACTGTCATCAATCGCGAGCTGTGACTGGCCAGATGAATACCCTGATCTCCTGACCTCTCTCATCCAGCTCATTTCCTCCAACTCTCCGGACGCCGTCCATGGATCCATGCAAGTACTTACTGAATTCATAAAATCGGATTTAACAGAGGATCAAATTTTACCTGTCCTCCGCCAACTCCTGCCTGTACTTTTGGCCATTCTTGGCGCCCCGCACGTGAGTTCCTCCGCTGCGAGCTCCTGCCTTGTGTTGACGACTACCGCGCTGATCAGCAACATACGCCCCTGACTCGCGCGCGAACAGTATCCGTCTTCCGCCAATGCGTCACTGCCCTTTACATGGTCAAAGGTCAGCATCCTGAGGCGGTGAAGGAAGCCACATCAACAATCCTGCCCGTATGGCTGGATGCCTTTAGGGTGCTTTTAAATCTCGATCCTGCCCTAGACCTCTCTAACCAGGAGAATTGGGACGGGTTGTCTGTCAGAACACAAATTTTCAAGGTTCGTGGAATTTTATTGGAACTCCGTGTTGCTCACGAAAGGCGGGGTCAGACTCTTGACACAATCCACACTTCATTTCCGCGCGCAATGGTCGCTTACCTACCAGACTATCTGAATGCTACACTCCATCACCTACAAGTGATATACTCAACCTATAACCGCTGTTATATCACTGCATCCGAAGATGCCCCTGGATCATCAGAAGACGAAGTCGTCGAGCTCCCCCACCTGATTTGCCCGATGTTCGATTTCCTCTCCAATGTAGTCCGGGGAGGAAAGGCTAGAGAATGGCTATCGAGACAAACACAAAACCTCGGTACTGTAGTGGCAGCAATATTCCGGTATGCGCAAATGACCGCCGAAGACGTCAGTACCCGATCATCATATGCACTTTCTTTATTCTTATGCTTTTCTAGGAGGAGATGTGGGCGGCAAATGCAAATGCTTTCGTTGCACAGGAAGAAGACGAAAATCAGATGTATGGCGTCCGAGCGGCTGGCTTTGAACTTCTTTACGTGCGGGCGCACTATTCTAGGCTATGGGTTGATTGACATGCAAATCGTTTAACAGACCCTGTTGGATCGTTCAGCAGCACAAGTGTGCACTATCTTGCAAGAACAACTTCAGCAAACTATTGCTTCTTCCCATGTTGCGCGTGACGGTGGGGCAATCGACTGGTAGCTTGCGAAATTTTTATTGTGCCTATATTGGTGTTAATGTTCCCTCAAGGTGGAAAGCTTTGGAGGCTGCACTTGCGGTCATTGGATCCCACGCCGAAGACATACTAGAATGCATTGATGACGAGATTGACTCAGGTCGTGCCAAACCCATAGATATCGAAGACCTCCTTGCAAACCTTATCCCATCCATCCTCACCCAAACTCGCAAGTCGTCTTTTCCATTGCTATTGACGCTATTGAACAAGCACTCCATCAGAATTTCCATTCTTGCAAGGCAGAGCCTTCGTCTTTGCTAGTCAGTTTGCCAAACTTTTGCCGCTGCAAATAGCCGGACAGTACCTGGAAGCTGCGGCTCAAGTCCTTGAATCCAGTGTTGCCGGAATCCCTGTCAAAGTATCCGCTGTTAAGGCGATCCACAAGTAAGGACTTTGACTAGGTACCCTGAATGAAGCTTAGACCGTCCAGTTTCTGTGAAGGCGCAGAAGATTCCGCTGTAAGACCGTTTGCACCACGGATAACCCAAGATCTTGGACCGTTCCTTCTCGTCACTACGGAAGATACACTGTCTCTCGTCCTCGAAGCGATGTCGGTAGTCTTGGAAGTCGACAAGGGCTCGTGGTTATCCCAGGATCTTGCCAGTACGCTTGTTATCGCCGTTCTAGAAGTCTGGGCCAAAAATAACAAAGGTGAGTTATTAACGAACATGATGCGGAAAGCAACAATGCAAATATGAGCAGACCCAATTTTCCTCTCGATCTTCACGGAGATCTTGGAATCCCTTGCTGCTTCTCGCGCTAACGGGGTGTACGAGACCGTGGTTAAGCAAGCTTTGCCCACGCTGTGTACTGCGATTGCAAATGCCAAGCCGGAAGAATCTTGGATTGCTGGGTCGGCTATCGATCTTGTCTCTAGTCTCGTCCGCGGGGCGCCACAAGATGGACTTGGGGAGGGCTTCTTTGCCCACCTTGCACCTTGCCTGTTCAATTGCCTGGAATATGCAGAAGACCGGGATGTGCTACAGGTACGTCATCAAACGGCCGCGAGTTTCCGCCCTGATAGTTTCTTAGAACGGTGTTGTCTGCATCACCTTGATTGTCCGTAAGGACTGCTCACAAATCCTATCTTGGTCCGACCCCAGTTCTACGTCTGGACTGGATCACATTCTTAGGCTCGTTGCGAAGCTCCTACAGAATGAAGATGAGTCCGGTGGCCTGGTAATCGGTGATCTTATCATCCATCTTCTCCGTCGAGTTGGAGATTCCGTACTTCCGGTCCTCCCTGAACTTCTGCGAGGAATGACACAAAGAATGTTGACTGCCAAGACTGCTACGTTTTTGCAGAGCCTTGTCATCCCCTTCGCCTTCTTGGTTTACAATCAGACCGATACAGTAATCTCCCTCTTGGAATCAACGCTGGTGCAAGACAGAAGCGCGCTCGACATAGTGATCCACACGTGGTGCGAGAACGCGGAGACTTTCCAGGGCTTCTGGCCTACGCGAATCAGTACCCTTGCACTTTCCCGGCTGTACGCGTCTGCTAGACCTAGCCTTCAGAACCTGACGGTCAAGGGGGACATCATTGTCAAACCTGAAAGTAAGAATGGTAAGTCTGCTGGATTGACCTCTCCTTCTGCACCTGTTCTTCATTTAACGGGGGTTGTGTTCGCTGGCGCAGTGATCATGACCCGATCGAAGACCCGGACAAGTACGCATCGTTCTCCCACTTTTCTTGTGGCATTGGTTCTGATCGTGAAGAGACGCTGATTGTCATTTTACCCAGCCCCTCACGAGTTCACGTCAATACCGTTCCCGGTCAAGGTACTTAAACTACTTGTGCGTGAACTACGGTCCGATGGCGAATCGGCCACCATTCCTGGTGGAGGGTTTGAGGTCGACTCGGACGATGGTGTGAGTCCCCAGGATTGTGGCCACTTTCAATGCGCTGTTCTCACTATTCCGATCCACAGGATGACCAATGGACTGAAGAAGAGCAACAGCACCAAGGTCTCAAAGAAGACGAGTTCGCGTTCCTATCCGAGATGCTCGGTCCCAGAGGCGCCAATTTCGATAATGACGATATTCTGTACGAGAGCGACGATGAGGATCTCAAGAATGATCCAGTATCACGGATTAACATGAAGGTCTATATCACTGACACGCTCGTGTTAACTAGATGACTAACGAGTCGATAGGAACACTTGATAGGATTCTTCAAGGAATGCGCGGCCGCGAATACCAACAATTTTGCAGCTAACGTCGATCGGCTGTCCACGGAGGAAATTCTGGTAATTCATCAAGTCGTCGGGTAGTAGGAACGTCGCAACGGTGATTGGGGAGGCACATAGACACCAGGTCGTCGCGGTTGCTAATCTCATAGCGTCCTTTGCTGTCTCTTGATATCGTTGTACAAGTGCGGTAGTAGCTATGATGATGGGTATGACAAAAGATACAAATGCAGATACCAGACAACGGGCGAGTTCCATTACACCCCTTCTTTACCCAAGTCCCACTCTCTTACGCTACCCCTCTTCTTATACTCGATGCCCATAAGGCTGTCCCCACCACTGGACTCGCCGAGCTTCCTCTTTTGCAAATGCTCCAGTTTTATCTCCCGCGATGGGAATCCGAGTTTCTCCAGGCGTTTCTTCTCCTCTTTGTCCTCTCGACGCTGCCGCAGAAATTCGAGCATTGCATCCCAACCAGCGTAGTCCGCATCATCTATGAGTCCAGTCTTCGGAACTGATGGGACGGCTAGCGAGGAGACATCGAGACGAGGATCATAGGAATCATCAAAATACTTATCCATTTTGGATGGAAGAGCTGTTGGTGGCAGTGGTGGGGGTGAAACGGATGGAGACCGAACAGAGGTAGAAGACGATGGGAGCCCGCGTTTTCGACGCGGAGGGGGAGAAGGTTGTGGAGGTGGCAATGGCGGTGATGATGACGGACGCGGAACAAAACAATTATTCAGACCTATCTCCTTCTCCTTGCCTTTGGCTGTTCGGCGAACGTCCATTGGTTGATCATCGCATGATGTCTTAGGTGACGAGGATAGTGACGCCGTGTTTCCTTGTGTTGAATCTAGGGCGACCTCGCAGCTATTGAGAGGGACTTGCGGCGGAAGCTTTGGTGATGGACTTTGAGCGCGCGTCGAAGAACTTTTGCCGTCCAAAGAGCCAGCGGGAGAGGGCGAATGTGGTTGACTTGATTTCCGCCGTCGCTGACGACGATATTCGAGTTCTTTGTCGTTATGATGTCTGTGTTTCTCACTCCTGTGTTCACTGCGATGGGAGTCCCCATTTCTCGAGTCTCTATCCCTTGACGGGGTGTGTCTCCGGGTCTTCTTACGTCTCCGATGCTCGTCGCGTTCAACGGAGCGGGAACGGGAGCGATGTCTGCGCCTCCGAGGCTCTTCGTCCCGCCCGTGCGTATCAATCCCGTCATCGTCGTCGTCCCTCCGTCTTCGGCTCCGCCATCCCTCAACCCTTTCGCGCCTGTATTCATCCTCGGAATCGCCATGTTCGCGTCTTCGCCGTCGGCGCCTCTCGCGACGGTCGCGCCCATGCTCATCTCCAGAATCCCCATCCTCCTGCTTCCTCCAGTCTGAGCTCCAGTCCTTTATGTCACGCTTCTCCTTCTCCTTCGCCTTCCTCCCATCCCATCGCCAATCACCCGAGTCTCTTTGCCCGCTTCGTCGCCTCGAACGCTCGGCTGAGGCGGCCTCTTCTGCCCGTGCCCTTCTCTCTCGTCTCTCTTCTTCCTCTCTTGCTCGCTTTATTTCCTGAGCAGCCAGAGCTTGTTCACGCAGTATGCTCTTGTTGTGGTCATCAGTACGTCGGATTATAGAGGAGAGAAACCGCTTGTTAGCACGGGGAGCGTTCAGGTCTGGTCTAAATGAGAGATTCAGCACCGACCGAACCGGAAGGTGAACGAATTGGACATACCCAGTAGGGAGATATGCCTGCACGCCCAACTTTGTGTAATTCTCTGCTTTTTGTTTGGCTTCCATGAGAATGAGGTCTGCGACGTGCCTGTCGAGGTCCTCGTCTGGCACGGACGTCGGTACTGATGCGCCCATTGAGGCACGAACCAAGTTTGAGACTACGGACGACAACGAGGACTTGGACATCGTCCGCGAGCTAGGGCTACTGCTGTATGTACACTTGGATGGGGGGCACTGCTGTGATTTACTTTGCTACTGTTTGCATCCGGTGGCAATGCTCACAAGGCTCCATCGGAGGCTTTCCACAAGGCTTTATCATGGACGAAGATGGGAGCGGCAGCCAACAACTCGACGTCGCTGTAAGACGTCCGCTACTAACCAGAACCGCTCCCGACAAAAGTGTGAAAAGTGAAGTGGAGCGGTCGAACCATTCAAATCGCCGTTCCCTCGAACATACAAGCCGGTAGAGGTGCAGGTAAGATTCGTTGACGTACGGTGCGTTCCGGTAATCAGCTTTCCAGCGTCATCCCATCTAACCGTGTGCATCCGTCGGACCCAGCGGATGCTATTGGCTACGACTTGTACTTAATCCGGCTGAGCTGAAGCTACTGAGGTCTCCAGAATCGGGCTCAGCACCGTCGCCGACTACTCAATACTAAAATGGGATATGGTCTTCCAATACGCGCTCAGTGACGTCGGAAACTGCATAGAAAAATCCTTGTGGGGACGACAACGAACCTGAATGGCTGGCTCGTACTTCAGTGGAGTCCCCGCTGCAATCCTGGTATTGACGTTGACTTGCGGGAAAAGATGCCGCATCCGGCGACCCTTGGGCCTCCCTGGACTCGCGAGACCGTCTTCTCGAATAAATGAGGTCAACAATGGGAATCTGCCACTTCTGATTTTCCGCGGGGTAGTCGTCAGTGCACCTGTTGAACCCCAATATCTTGACCAATTTTCGATCAAGTCGTGATGCAACACGAGCCCCCACACACCCCTAGTAGGCTGCTGTTTGTTTTTCCTAAATTCAGTTGCTTTTGGTTGCATGACACATAGTAGCACCCTGCTCGTGGGTTCCAACTCTCAGGTGCCTGGGATGAACACGTACTTTGATCCGGGGTTAGTTGTGGTCTTCCAATGCCATGTGGACTATTGAAAACACTGGCATGTCGACATACATACATACATAGTTGGAACAGAAGGTGCGCGATTCGTCCTCCCAAGTGCACGCAATCACGTTGAGTCATGCGTACATTCCAATCCAATGGTTCCCATGTGGGACCGAAGATGACGACCGATGGGGACCAGTCTAATATCTACTAGCCATGAATGTGGTATGAACTGCCGTTTGGGAAAATGCATCCAGCTCAGGTACCGTCGAATGGGGACTCACCATTCGCCGTGCAGGTGCTCCATTCTCTCCAGATACTAAGGTTGCCAACATCGTATTACGCAATTTCACGTGTTTTCGATGACCCCTATAGACACCGACCAGCTTCGCCCGACATTACTTGCAAGTCAAGGTAACGGCAATATCCCCAAATGAATCGCCGAAGCCCACCTGCGGCCAGGTACAACGACGAGCGGAATTTTAATAAGCTCCTTGTAGGTATATGTGGGTTGCCCGTTACAACCCTTACCTTTGGGCAGTGCAGTTGAGTGTCACTGCCTCAACCTGATGGCCGCGGTTATACACGGTCATTACGGGACTTGGAGTTTTCATTGATTGTCTGCTGACTCGAGGCGTTGAAGCATTTCTGCGTCATGCGGTACTTGCCTGGAATGTCTGACAGTCCATCTCGTAGTTGGAACAATAAGATGTAAGACACGCCGGGATAGATCCGGGTTGAGATAAATGTCAGACGCAGACTCACCGCTCGTGTGGAAATGACGACGACCACCGGGTTCGAATAGGTCACCAGCCCTGTCGTGACAGAACGGGCAATACATGCCCGTTCCAACGGAAACGAGTAGGCTTTTGTTATTCAGAAAAGGGATATACCGACGTCGTCATTTGAGTCAACTGGGAGGTCTGCTGGCCAAGTCAGGGTTATTATCTTCGGCGCTCCGAATGACAAGCCAATCCGGAAACTGGCGATTGTCTGCATTTGGGACCGTATAAATACTACCCACCCAGCTCGGAGAGGAGGCATTGCGTTCACGGACGTTGCCTAAGAATTGAGTCCTTCTGCAGGTTTCGCCGTTCCCCCCTCCCGCCTGCACGCTTTCGTCGTCGTTGCTCCTCACGATGAACGTGGGACTCCCTTACCTGGCACGTTTCGGTCTGTCCAGGTCTCCCAAGGTACTACACTCGACGCCCACTGCACTCACTTTTTGTTCTTACACTAACGCGTAACTTTGTTCAGGCAGTGCCCGAAGAGGTGTCCTTCGATCTGGCGGTGATGGGCTCGCCACGTGGCTTCTGCATGGCCTCTGCCAGTCCTCGTGTTCCCATATCGGGTATCCCCCTGGAAATTGTCCTCCATATTCTCGAGCTGGCCCATTTGAACGACAATCACGAACCAGACACTCAACTCCTTGCATCTTTCTCGCTTACCTGTAGGTCATGGTCATTCCACGCACAGAAGCTTTTGTTCGGGCGCGTCCGACTGCACTCAGAGGACGCGTATGAATCATTCACTTTCGCCGTCGATCGCTCTACAACGCGAGGCATCGCGCTTGGTGATGCTGTTCGCCAGTTAATTGTAGTTTTGGACGACAATCAGCCTACTCCACTCGAGCGGGTCTCTTTTGCGCGGGCCATCACCTTGTGTCCAAACCTTTCTGAAATCGACCTCTCTATCTACGGCCTCAACGAACCCGCACGGAACGGTCAAGTGGCGGAGCGCGTCCAACGAAGTGCACCGCCCTTTGCGGAACACGTCATCGACTTAATCCGCACAGGACCAGTGATATCGCGCCTGCATTTCAGCAATTGGTCTGATAACGATGACTTGATCGTTCAGCTCCTCGCCGTCTGGCCGTCTTTGAAATCCCTCTCTATCACCGGGAAGACTCCACACCTCTCTCCAGCGCTCAAGCGTCGTCCCTGTTACCCAGGTACCCTAGAGAAGCTCAGAATGAACTGTCAAGTCGAGCCTTCTCTTGACTTCCTCGGATGGCTTCTTCACGCATCCGCGGACGCCAACAGCCTGCGTGGGATTGGGCTGAACCGGGAGCCAAGTTTCCACCTCCTGGATTTCCTTGTTCAGCATCATGGCGAGCAACTGCACGCGTTGTCTCTCCCCTCGTGTACCACTCACAAGCATGCACATGCCGTCATCCGTTGCCGTGCTCTCCGGGAGTTTCGGACGGAAAGAGCCTGGACATTACCGACCGTTTTCCGACGTTTACCCGAGCACGTCAGACATCTTGCATTTGGAATGGATCCATCCACGCCTCTGCAACATGTTGTTGGACTCGTGAACACCAATGACGAATTGGAGTCGGTAACTGTGAATGTCTGGCGCGGGGATTGCGAACGGCAACTAGGGGCTCTAAAGATGGCTTGCGCGTTCCGAGGAGTTGAACTGCGGGTAACGAGAGACATTTGTCTTCACCGCGCGCTGGTGGTGAGTCCTGAACCCGGCGAGTGGAGAGCGTACTAACCCCGTACCACGGCCCTTTTTCAGCGCCGGTGACTCAATCACATTTGACTCATGGAAATGACCCTAATCTTGACCTGTCGTTCGGGAAACGGACATCATCCTAGTGTTTTTCATACGCTTTTCCTCCAGTGACTGCTCACTCGAATACTTGTAGCATTTGACGTGGTATTTTTTATGGCCGCTTAAGTCGCGCCTCTCGTGGACTTGACCATTTCACGACACCCCGATGATTTCTGCCTATCGTATCGTATTCTATACACACACCCTGATCAGGACACTATGGACTAACGACCCACCATGTTATTCGACCTTCCCACTTAGTTCTTTACACATACTACGTAGCTGCATTCTCACACTATATTTATGTAATTACGGGCCCGCCCCTGTCGATAGAAGTCTTTAAAGTAACACATGAAGGCTCGCCTTTGTATATATACCGTCGAAGAGTTTGTTGCGAAGTACCAGTTGGATTCGGAGTCTCGGTCAGAATTCATGCACTCGCCATCGGGTCTGGCCGTTGGCACGTACATGGACGGATACCACGGCCTCGTGTCGTGCGGAGATAAGATTCAGGGCAGCAAATCGAACCGACTTCGGTCGGTCGGCTTCTGCACATAACTTCGGGTTCAGGGGCTGTCTAATGAGTGAGAGCCTTGAGAACTTAACAAGGACAAACAAATGCCGTGCGGCTTTCTATTAGTCAGAGGCTTGGGTTGAACGTAACTGCCCACCTCAAGACCATGACTGGAACGGATGGCGAGCTGAGTGCACTTCAGGATTTACTCTCACAGTCGCAGGGCGTGTTACAGGCCCCAGAAAACGTCGCTTATCTCACCCAACTGTCATCTCTTCCACTGTCCGATCTCCTGGCAACACCGGCTGCGTTAACGACTCAATCACACACGATCACGTCGTCATTGACGGCTCTAACGCATGCGTCGTACCCGACCTTCTTGTCTTTACACAAGAGCTCGACGGCCTTACATGACTCTCTGTCGTCGCTCGACTCATCACTCAACACTCTTCTTGACACCGCGTTGCCCGCTCTAGATGACGCTGCACGTGTTTTCCGCGAGAAGAGCGGACCAAGTGTTATCGAAGAACGACAAAAAACGAGGGTAGTGCTGGAGCAGCAGGATAAACTTCGCGATTTATTGGATATACCAATTCTTATCGACACTTGTGTCCGGAATGGTCTCTACTCCGAAGCACTGACGCTAGCCGCACATGCAACAAATGTACTGGTGGCGCTCTGCACACTACACTCTAAAGAGGAGGAATACATGTCGTCATCATTGCAGTTGACGCGGTCCCTACAAAGCGAGATGGCTTCCTCGCTCCACTCTATGCAGCTCCTCCTCCTCAACACTCTATTCGAATCGTCAAAGAAATTACCTGCTTTGTGGAAGGCTGTACAGTTTCTTCGTAGAATGCAAGCCATGTCCGAAGACGAGCTCGCTCTGACATTTGCTAGTGCACGGATCGAGTGCCTTCGAAGTGCATTACAGAATTTAGAGAGAGACGCCGGTGTGTCCGGTACCGCTACATTTGACCCCAATGACAATATCGCTGGGACAACTGCCGAAGACAGGGAAAATCAGCTGGATCGGCAAGCTGATGATGTCTCTCGGTTCCTCAAGAGATATATTGATGCTTGGAGGGAAGGAGCGTACGATATTATCACTCAGTATACCACAATCTTCCTAGAACGATCACACGCCGGTGGCCCACTTGCCTCAACTCCCGCTGCACAGCCTAATCCAGTCATCAAGCAAACGTTACTGCCCACATTGCTGTCCCTGCTACTTCCACCTCTTCGAACACACCTTGGGCGTGCATATCCTCATCTCGCTCCGCTTTCCACGCAATTAGCGTATTGCAGCTCGGCAATGGCGCGGGTTGGAATGGTATGCACCTTTGTCACCTATCTTTGGCTTAACGAACTGTTCACGGCAGGATTTTCGGGCGCTGCTTTCTCGACTCATTACCCAAGCAGTAGTAGACGGTTTCACGCGCGACTTACGAATGGGTCCCGACCGCGAGTGGAATGTGACGCTCTCCAAATATGCGTCCAGTAAAAACAAGTCGGCAGCACCAAGCACTTGGCTAGTCTCAGCGGTTCAACCTCTCCCTTCTCTTTCGACTTTGGTCGCACAATCATCAGCTCCTGCCCATGTACCGCCAGAGTTATTGACGTCCTTCCCGCCGTTAGCGATCAGTTTGAATGCGTACTTGCGGGCATTGAATAAGCTGCGTTTACTCGCGCCTTTCAACGCGGTGAATGGCGTTATCAGTGCGCTCGAGTCTAGTCTATCAAAGACAGGACAAGAACTGTTTACGTATGCTATGGAATGCGGGGCTAGTGACAAAGAGTTGGACATATTGCGCGCTGTGGGTGCTGCGTATGCACGAGTCATGGTTCCCTTCCTCAGGCGTGCGGTGGTCGAGGGTGTGTTTGGTGTCCCCAACACCTCTCAAGCAGATGGCGACAAAATGATACACACTATGAGCGGGAGTCGGGAAGATAACGCGTTGGAAATCGTACTTCAGAAGTGGGAGAACTGGTTAGGGGATGGCACGTGAGGTACGCGTGCAACTTGGGAGGTACTCCGGTCCCTTTCATATCCACATCCGCTACGATCGTTCTCACGACAATTTGCAGCTAAGTCTGGTTTTTCTCAATAGCATAACAATCAGTACCATTTCATGTCAATACCCCATAATCTTATGATCTCTCCAGTCTTCCCCGTTCCGAGCGTGGCTCACTTCCTCGCGTCCCTGCAAGGAACAAGCTTCAGCCGTACCTCCAATGGAATCATCCACACCGTGACCACGTTCGACTCGTCTCTCCTACGCATACCAGTGTTGCGAGCGATTGATTGCGGACGCTGCGCATCAATGTTCAACAAGTAGTATTGCATAGGTGTATGTCCATCGTGTGGACTTGGCGATATCTCGTTCGCGCGATTTCAGATCACGTTTAGCCTTGGAAGTAACGGTCCCGATGCCGACTCTCAAAGCACCTACAACAGTTGGTCCGTACTATATTCGCAATGCCTTCCAAGTATTCCTTCAGCTGCCCATGTCATTGACTGATAGTACCTTTCCGGCCCTCTTCCTCACCGAAATCTTTTCATTCTGTCTTACAGCTACACTCTTAATAACAACAGTCATCGACTGCTTTGAATCTCAGTGATTCTCAAAGTTGATGATCCAAAGGCAGGCACAAAGCTAGATACCCTTCCTCATTGGCACACCGTGATGTTACGCTAGTCATGGATTTCAGTGGAGTTATACCCAGAGTCGATGGAAAAATTCTTGAGATGTAGGCGATGTGAGTATATGCAGCATGTGCTCATCATTGGAAGTGCTAATACTAAACCTCAATTTATAGGTTCCACTTCTCAATTCTTGTTGGACGGGTACGTTTCGGTTCCAGAGGTGGAAAATCATGTGGAATGGATTGTTGTTCATCTGCACATACAGAAAATCTAATGCAGGTTTACTACGAGGATGGGGGAAGGCACGCGTTGTGCCAGGAAACTTAGAGGCACAAGTCTGCAACGACAATATTCTGTTCGCGCATATTTGGATCGCGTCTAGCCTTGGAGAGTAAAGGTACCAGTCTCGTCTTTTCTATTTCTCTGCCCCTGTTCCCAAAGTAACGCTGGCCTTCGTAGCTCCAGCAGTAATTGGCCCGTGCCCAGTTGGCAATACCGTTCAAGTATTGCTTAATCTGCGCATCTAGTGTGGCACCCCACGAAGGTAGTTTAAGCAAGCCGTTGATGAACTTGGCTTCGATCTCTGCGTGGTATGCGGCCGCCCATGACATTGCACCGCTACGATCAAGACCGAGCTCGAACATGATCGCTGTGACTAAATTGTGATTTTCATCTCCAGCCCCTTGTTCCCTGTTGTACGATGCCAAGTCCTATACGATGTCAAAGCACACCATCAACGGCAATTCATACGAAGAAGTTTGGGTTGGAGGCTTACATTATCGATTAGCATCAGCTCGGCAACACAGTCGATCAATTCTGTCACGGCAGGGTGGTAATACACTTCGTCGACGAGGTTCAAGTCGAACTCGCAGATGGCAAATGCGGACTGGGCACCGATAGTCCGTCTACGAATAGAAAGGTATCCTTGGATGTCGCGAGTTACATTCTTGTCACGATCACCAGCCTCCACGATGACAGCACGGAGAAAGGTGATATAATCGTCTAGAAAATGCCGCTGGGATGTCGGACTTGCAGATTGTATAGCTCTGGACCAGAATCTGCAAGGAAATAGTTGGGTTCCAGCTCCGGAGAGAGGATAGGTCGACTGACTGTCTAATGACCTCGCCCAGGATCGACTCGCCTTCTGGACGCGACCGGTAGGGGTTATTCAAAGTATCGATAATGATGTTAACGATCTCCGCAGTGCGTTCAGCATCCTCGACGTCCGTATATTCATCTACAATGAAATAAACGATCATAAGGTCGCATGCAATGCGAAGATGTTCTGCTCAAACATAAATGGTCGGTCACGGGTACCAGGTATTCATGGACGCACCCCGCGAAGCATCTGGGTAAGCCAACGCAGCAAGACGAGCTGTCGACAATGATGACTTGCTAAGTGGACTGGAGGCATGGAGCGTATTACGGAGGAATACCAACCAAAATCACATTTCTCAAAAGCTTTCAACGACTTTGGGGAGAGTGCATTGAACGAACGGAACCACTCGTCGGCTTCAACCTTGACTTCTTCGAGAAAGGGGTTAATCCTCCGTGGCCACGGCCAGTTAGCCATGGTGTTGGGAAGATAGAACATCTTCGGCTTGTCAAAGCACACCATCTCAAAAACGAACGGTGTAGGCTGAGAGGGTATAACCGAGAAGAAGGAACACACAAATCTAACGCTGTCTCTCCGTATCCATGGTTTCCTTTTAAGCCGCTACTGCAGACTTGGTTCTCAATGTACTCATGAGCTGCCGGTTTGAGGTGACGTCCGAAGCGGTCCGGCTAACAGGCCATTACGACAACAGTTCGGTTGCGTGTTTCGCGGAAAACTTACAGAGCCTACACCGCCACTACACTGCCACACATCCCTAGTTTCTCTCGAGGCAATTGTGTCAATGCCCCTTGGGTTGGGCAAATGCAGCTCATTTTATTTCTGATGCCCAACGAACAGCACTGCCTGTTAGACACGCCGATATGATGAACGAGGCTTGCGAACATCCAAGAAGTCGTTCCAAGAGGGCCACAGTTTTGACGCCAGTTTCGGATCAGCAGCCCGTAGAACACTAGATATGTCTCTTTTTGTTCATGTGTGTCTTTAATTGGCGCGGGCAACCAGAAAGAGCCTTGCACTTTTTTCCGAAATCGATATTTAGCCTGTGCGTCGAACAGCCATGGTAAAAAAATCCACGCGGTAATCATTGGGTACCTGTCACCGTCCGAGACAATGTAATTCATACCAACCGGCGGAACGCGATGAACGGACATTCCTCAAATCGCTCTCATTTTCCGAGGAGAACCCTGCTTAGACCTTCTTGGACTACTTGACATGCTTCTCCTCAGGCGTGGAGAAGCAATGTGGTTACAGGTGCGAGCGTCCTCACTGCCGCTAGGTCTTGCCACTGAATACAGCAGAAAGATACCTGAGTGGGCTACAACAAAGACACTCCTAGTGATCTGCCCGGCGGGTCATACTAACACAGGAAGAACGTTCGTTATCTCGCTATGCATCAATATTATTGAACTTACAGGAGTTTTACCATTGTGCCAAGGGTCCGGTGGGTCGGCAACTGACACTGATGATCCCGGGAAGTGCCAGAGTTACATACCATGAGCCGCGACTTTCCCGGGTTACAGAAACGTACTTGTGTAAGATCCTTGTAACGAGCTATTAAACCTCAATTACTGAGCACGAGTGCCCAGCGCTCGCGATGATGTTGATCACTGTCCAATCCGTGGCCAATCGGGTTCAGAGTAGTCATCGGATACCTACGAATTCGGCCCGGTCTGAGTGCATGGATGAATGACAAACAGCAACGCCCTTTGACGATAAGAAATATTACAGGCGCAGTATGCACCGCTGCCTGTAATACCACATACTGCTGGGCACTCGTAGAGTTGCAGGGGATTCCATGACAATGTCTTCAAGGTGCGTGAACGAAGTCCTGTATAGGAGCGTCAGCACTACGTCTGGTTTTTCTCAATAGCATAACAATCAGCACCATTTCATGTCAATACCCCATAATCTTATGATCTTTCGAGTCTTCCCCGTTCCGAGCGCGGCTCACTTCCTCGTGTCCCTGCAAGGAACAAGCTTCAGCCGTACCTCCAGTGGAATCATCCACTCCGTGACCACGTTCGACTCGTCTCTCCTACGCATCAACCTTCAAGTAGTATTGCGCGGGTGTATGTCCATCGTGTGGACTTGGCGATATCTCGTTCGCGCAATTTCAGATCACGTTTAGCCTTGGCAGTAACGGTCCCGACGAAGCACCTACAACAGTTGGTCCGTACTATATTCGCAATGCCTTCCTGGTCCCCTGGGAGCATAGGCAAGTCATTGATGAATAGGTGGGTCTTGAGCCTACGTGATAAGCAGCCGCCGATGTCATCGACTCGTAGTACCGCCCGGCCCTCTTCTTCACTGAAACCTTGTCTTTCTGTCTTACAGCTACACTCTTAGCAACAACAGTCACAGAGTGCTCAGAATCTTACTACCAGAATCTCGAAGTTAATTGGCCAAAGGCAAGCACAAAGCTGGATACTCCTACCCCTTGGGATACCGTGATGTTATGCTAGTCATGGAGTTATACCCGGAGTCGATGGAAAAATAGGTGAGGTGGGCATATGCAGCACGTACTCATCAATCATTGGAAGTGCTAATACTAAACCTCAGATTATAGACTCGACTTCTCCACTCTTGTTGGACGAGTACGTTTCGGTTCCAGGGATGAAAAATAGTGGGAAATATAACATTACTAAATCGAATGCAGGCATACTATGATGAGGGAAGGCACGCGTTGTTCCAGGAACTCAGAGCCACAAGTCTGCAACGACAATATTCTGTTCGCGCATATTTGGATCGCGTCTGGCCTTGGAGAGTAAAGGTACCAGTCTCGTCTTTTCTATTTCCCCGCCCCTGTTCCCAAAGTAACGCTGGCCTTCGTAGCTCCAGCAGTAGTTGGCCCGTGCCCAGTTGGCGATACCGTTTAAGTATTGCTTAATCTGCGCATCTAGTGTGGCACCCCACGAAGGTAGTTTCAGCAAGCCGTTGATGAACTTGGCCTCGATCTCTGCGTGGTATGCGGCTGCCCATGACATTGCGCCGCTACGATCAAGACCGAGCTCGAACATGATCGCTGTGACCAAATTGTGATTTTCATCACCAGTCCCTTGTTCCCTGTTGTACGATGCTAAGTCCTATTAAAGGATGTCAAAGCATATCATCAACGGCACTTCATATGACGAAGTTTGGGTTGGAGGCTTACATTATCGATCAGCACCAGCTCGGCAACACAGTCGATCAATTCTGTCACGGCAGGGTGGTAATACACTTCGTCGACGAGGTTCAAGTCAAATTCGAAGATGGCAAATGCGGACTGGGCACCGACAGTCCGTCTACGAATAGAAAGGTATGCTTGGATGTCGCGAGTTACATTCTTGTCACGATCACCAGCCTCCACGATGACAGCACGGAGATAGGTGATATAATCGTCCAGAAAATGCCGCTGGGATGTCGGACTTGCGGATTGTATAGCTCTGGACCAGAATCTGCAAGGGAATAATTGGGTTCCATCTTGGTTCAGCTCTGGAGAGAGATAAGTCGACTGACTGTCTAATGACCTCGCCCAGGATCGACTCGCCTTCTGGACGTGACCGGTAGGGGTTATTCAAAGTATCGATAATGATGTTAACGATCTCCGCAGTGCGTTCAGCATCCTCGACATCCGTATATTCATCTACAACGAAATAAACGATCATGAGATCGCATGCAATACGAAGATGTTCTGCTCAAACATGAATGGTTGGTCACGGGTACCAGATATTCGTGAACGCACCCCGTGAAGCATCTGGGTAAGCCAACGCAGCAAGACGAGCTGTCGACAATGATGACTTGCTAAGTGGACTGGAGGCACGGTGCATATTACGGAAGATTACCAACCAAAATCACATTTCTCAAAAGCTTTCAGCGACTTTGGGGAGAGTGCATTGAACGAACGGAACCATTCGTCGGCTTCAACCTTGACTTGTTCGAAAAAGGGGTTAATCCTCCGTGGCCACGGCCAGTTAGCCATGGTATTGGGAAGATAGAACATCTTCGGCTTGTCGAAATACGCCATCTCAAAAACGAACAGTGTAGGCTGAGAAGGTTTAACGCAAAGAAGGAACACACAAATCTGACACTGTCTCTCCGCATCCATGGTCTCCTTTTAAGCCGCTACTGCAGACTTGGTGTTCCATGGATTCATGAGCTGCCGGTTCGAAGTGATGTCCGAAGCGGATCGGCTAATTAGGCCATTACGGAGTCTACACCGCCACTACACTGCCGCACGTCCCTTGGTTGGGCAAATGCAGGAGTCATTTCATTTCTGATGCCCCACGAACAGCACCGTCTGTTAGACATGCCGATACGATGAAGGAGGGTTGCGAACATCCAAGAAGTCGTTCCAAGAGGGCCACAATTTTGACGCCAGTTTCGGATCAGCAGCCCGTAGAATACTAGATGTCTCTTTTTGCTCATCTGTGCGTCTTCAATCGGCGCGGGCAACCAGAAAGAGCCGCGCACTTTTTTCCGAAATCGATATTTAGCCTGTGCATCGAACAGCCATGGTAAAAATCCGCGCGGTAATCATTGGGTGCTTGTCACCGTCCGAGACAATGTAATTCATACCAACCGGCAGAACGCGATGAACGGACAAGCTTACGACTTCCTCATTCCGCTCTAATTTTCCGAGAACGGTGCTTAGACTTTAAAAAGTACTTGACATACTCATACTTCTCCTCGGAGGCCAATTACATAACGATACATGCGCAGGCGTGGAGAAGCAGTGACGGTATACAGGTACGAGCATCCTCACTGCCGTTAGGTCATGCCACTACATTAATACAGCAGAAAGACACCTGAGTGGGCTACAGCAAAGACACTCCTAGTGATTGGCTCGGCAGGTCATACTAGCACAGGAAGAACGTTCGTTATCTCGTTATGTATCAATAACGTTGAACTTACAGGATGCCAAGGGTCCAGTGGGTCGGCAACTGACACTGATGATCCCGGGGAGTGCCAGAGCTACATACCATCAAAACTGACTCTCCCGGGTTACAGAAACGTACTCGTGTAAGATCCTTGTTAGTGGCCACTGACAACTAACGAGCTATTAGACCCCAATTACTGAGTACGAGTGCCCAGCGCTCACGATGATGTTGATCACTGTCCAATCTGTGGCCAATCGGGTTCAGAGTAGTCATCGGATACCGGGCCCACCTACGAATTCGGCCCGGTCTGAGTGCATGGATGAATGACAAACAGCAACGCCCTCTGACGATAAGAAATATTACAGGCGCAGTACGCACCGCTGCTTGTAATACCGCATACTGCTGGGCACTCGTAGAGCTGCAGTGGATTCCATGACAATGTCTTCAAGGATGAAGTCCTTGTGAGGATGCTGTGTAGGAGTGTCAGGCTGATCAGAAGCTAAGACGAGTGAGCACATTCAAGAAGTTAACAACATGCTATATAATGCGCGAAATCGCCGTATTAACGACAGAGCTACAAGTCCGAGGAGGACCCTATCCCAGGTATTTACTTAATAGTGTTGCAACATGCGAGGGTGTCAGTGAAACCATATAGTATATGTCCTACATGCCTGAGTGTCCAGTGAGTAGTCCGTCATGCCCAACCCAGTCGAACAGCGTGAAGATAACGAAAGATACGTGGCATCAAAGTCGCCAAGTAGATGCAAGCGATATCTCATATCCAGACTCTCCGCAAAGTCGTGAAGCCCGAAAGGAAGACAATAAGCAACGTCGTTAGGAGAGCGACAGACGCAGGATGTGCTGAGAACTGTGCCAGAGCACCCCCACAACCTGTACACTGCCAGCCTGGGGAGGGTCAACTCGTCGAGAACGCTATGATGAGGGGACTAAACCTACCACTTGCTAGTGGCGTATATGGTTGCGGCGTATATAGAGCAAACTGCATATCACTGTTGGCCTCCAGATACCCTGCTGTTGGCGCAGCACTCGGACCTTGATCACCCCATATTTGGAGTGTATAGGTCGCTTGAGCAAGGGGTAGGGCTGGATTTGCAGTCTGGTAACCATATGGGTACCAAATTACACTCTGAGCGTTCCCAGGAATTACACCGTTCGAGGGACCTATGGGATACGTGTTCCCATTCTCGCAAGCCGCAGAAACCGTTAGCGATGTCGGTGTGACATATAAACCGGTGAAATTCCAGCCAAAAGTGATGTATTCTCCAGAGGCGATCTTGTAATACGAAGTCGATTGCAGAGGAGGCAGTGTGAAGACGATCTGACCGGGCGCTGCGTTCGCAGGAAGAGTGTACTGGGACGTCGTCGCTGACGCAGAGGCAGCACTGCCGGTTACAGATCCAGTCGTAGCGGTACCGGTACCGGTAGACTGCTGTCTAGGTTGAATGACACCGTGATCCATGATACTACTGCCGATAGTTTGCAAAGAGCCTGCCAGCGAAACCAGGATACCTTAGTCTCGTGGTAGGAGGGATTCGAAAAGTTGCAAGCAGGCAGGGCTGGAAAGGCGAGGGAAGGCGCTGTCGGCTGGCTGGCCTGCGCAGCTTTGTCGCTATTTTTGAGCACGGGACTGCCACAACCCCTACTGGGGATGGGAAAGTCCGACAACGGTCCCCTGTGGACACACCTAATTGTCGCGTCAGGTGGTCCGTGCACGCGAATGTTCCAGTGAAAATGTCTGCATGCATGGAAAAGGTCGTGACACGGGTCCATCGTACCACCATGGACGAGTCGAATTCGAGGTTGGAGAGTTGTGTGGCCCTGCCATTATTTGTACGCAATAGTCTAACCGACCCGCCATCTAGCCCACGACCAAAACATCCATCAAAGCCAGAGTGCGAGGGTGGAAGCTGGCGAGTGAAGTTTGAAGCTTGAAGAAGCGAGCAAACCCCCGTCGAGTTTTCCATTCCCCCGCCATTCCCACAATCTCGACATTACGTGTCATGCTATAACTTGGACGCGAATGTCATTTACTCTACCACAAGGTGGATACGCTCGAGTGAATACACCGGATGGCAGTTGTACATTGTCCTGTATTCCACCCGTCTGTTCCCTACGCACTTTCTTTCACTTCGGGTCACAATCCTCGACGGTGTCGTAGAATTCCTTCGCAATGCGAAACTGAGCTTCCCTGCCCGTCTCCTGGGGGGTATCCGCAATCTTCCTGATGATGAGGTATTTCCGCCCTGTCAGGATTTCCGGAGTCACTTTGAAAGGGTCTACAGCAGGATCATCGACAGCTGACGCCAACACGGCATGTGAGCCAGTCACAACACCGCCAGCTTCCTGCGCGATGACGATGCCCGCCTGTAGTTCAATGATGTAAAAAGATGGCTGCGAACTAAACATGAATGTAACCTACACAGACATCCCATGGCCTAGAACGCACGGAGGTCAGATCATATTCACGGCGGGCGTAAAGAGGGCGTGTCCGGCACTTACCAGCATCCAATTTCCCTGAGACAACACATTCAATAAAAAAAACATGTCCAACGAGTGGCTAAATCACACACCAAAACATGTCGAAACTTCCTTGCGCAACTGTTGCAATGTTCAACGCACCGCTACCCAACGAACGGAGTGAATGGCCCATCCGCCCACCAGGGACGCCGTCATTGGGGTCGCCAGCGAGGCGAAGGAAAGAGTTGGACTTGGCGGTAATTATCGGTGCGCCACGATCAGCTCCCCACTCAACGGCTGTTGCGAATGAACTGTCAGTTCACATCAAGAAAAGATAAGTACGTTACCTATGAGCGCCTGCGAAAGGGACGGTAAAGGTTTGGGGTTGGCAAGGGGCAACTTCACGGGCGACCCGGTACCGCAGGTAAGAAAGGAACCTTGGCCCTCAACGCCAGTGTACTGTATTTCTTTTATGAGATCCCGGGAAAATACGTGTCAGGTTGTCTCACGGACTAGATGCTGGAGGAACGGGTTGTAGATGACCCCTAAAACCGGTCGCTTCTGATAGATGAGGCCCAGTGAAATACAAGCAAACGGAACGCCATGGACGAAGTTCGTAGTCCCGTCTACGAAGCTGACGTATAAGCAAACTCTTGCAGATCGGTAATTATTGTCTGCTCACCTATCGGATCAACGCAGAACGTTGGCTCATCCGTCAACTCTGGGCGCGTTCCGGAGGAATATGACTCCTCTCCGATACTGGCCGAAATCAAAACGTCGGCCACTCGTGCAGAACTGCTTATACTTGAAGAACGACACTCACAACTTGAACGTAGGATAAGCCTTTTTGATCTCGCTCATGACGAGGTTCTCGACTGCGACATCGTATTCAGTGACCAAATCGACTGAATTCTTCTTTTGATTAACATCGGACGCAGATCGGATGGCCTGGGAGCCTTCTAGAATGAGAGTCCCCGCCGTACGTGCGAGGTTGACGGTGAAAGTCAGGATGGAGCGTAGTTCCGCGTGCCCTAGGCCAGTCATGATGGAGGTATGGAGTGGAGGAGCAAATTGGATCGTGGATTCTACACAAAAACATGCCAGATTTCTCGCCTACAGGCCCAGTAGGAAATGACACGTCCTTCCCTCCCTGCTGACCTTCTCAACACCGATTTCATTATAAAAGTTCCAGCTTAGGCTACCATGGCCGAGAGACAACACTGGCAAGTCGCCCCGCACGTCCCGCCATGATATCCAAGAAAGGCAAGAACTTCCCATCTCCTGTCCAGTACCGACGCGCGTCGGATTGCGTGTGTAGGCTCCATCAATCCCTTCCTCAGTATTAGCATCCTACCAGTTTGTCGCAGTCCAACATGTTCTTGACGCGCTCAGAGTACGGTATGATCAATTCACAGAGCCCGTAGGTATATAACCATCCGCCTGATACGCTCCCCTGCGTAGATCGAGGCGTTAATACCTTCTCGCCAGAGGGTCGACTATTCCAAGGTGCGTACGTCTCATTTCTGATGTGCACATACGACTCCACGAACATGGCACAGTCGAGTACGCCATCGAAGCCATCAAAGTAAGCCCTGCGACTTCACTAGACCCGTGATCCCATGCCTACCTGAGGTCTCCTCACTTGCCAGCTTGGTTCTACGACAGTTGGCGTCCGCACCAACGAAGGAGTCGTCCTTGCCGTCGAAAAACGCGTTCAATCACCTCTACTAGAATCTAGCTCCATCGAAAAGATCATGGAAATAGACACCCATCTCGGTTGTGCCATGTCTGGACTCACTGCCGACGCGCGGACGATGATCGACCACGCCCGTGTCACCGCGCAGAATCATGCATTCACGTACGATGAACGGATCAAAGTAGAGAGCGTCACGCAGGCTGTTTGTGATTTGGCCTTGCGGTTCGGTGAGAGTGTACACGACGAAGAGGCTTTGATGAGTCGGCCGTTTGGTGTTGCTCTGCTCATTGCTGGTATCGACGAGCTAGGTCCACAATTGTAGGCACACGGTCATGCTTGGGTCGGACTCTCGTCTGACACAGACTTTGTGCAGGTACCACACAGATCCATCGGGGACGTTCATGCGGTATGAGGCGAAGGCTATTGGTTCAGGTTCGGAAGCAGCTCAGAGTGAGCTTCAAGACAAGTGGTATAGGGTATGTACTTTTCTGTGCGCCACCTTACCGTCTGATTACCTTCGCTACAGCAAATGTCGATGCTGGAGGCGCAGAAATTGACGCTCCGAGTACTGAAACAGGTAATGGAAGAGAAATTAGACCACCACAATGTGCAGCTCGCACAGGCAAGAGTTCTTACCCCTTCGTCTGCATTACGTGTTGACATGTCCCCTCATCAGGTTACACCCGACAAGGGATTTGAAATCTTGGACGAGGTGAGGCTGAAGGAGATTATCGATGCTATGTGATGGTGTCCAGGACGTTCAGAATTGTATCACCTGCCTACCCTGTATCTTGACGACCGAAATGCTGCAGACTTGGTTTGACCAAAGTTTAAAAAGAATGTATAATGGATTCCACCGATTAGCTGGGCTAATTATGCTAAGATACTACGAGGACAGGGTATTAGAAGGACTGGAGATATATAGATAAAAGAGAGGAAGCATATTTAGGACAGACAAGTGAATCGGATTGTGAAGGGTAACAGTATCTGGAACAAATTGATCGTCGTCAAAATTCCGGTGTACAGTATGTATAAGTTGAACGAATCGAACAAAGAAAAACACTGGATGCGTGAGGATGACAGTATAATGGTGCTACATCAACCGGAGACTCTTGAGGTTGGTTGTAATGATGATATCTCGCACTACAAACGGGAGCGAAATGAGCCAGAGCTTCCTGGCTAAGTATCAAGAATAGGCTCACCGTTTTTGATTATAATAGCCGTCCGCCTAGTATCAGTGACGGAGGTGAAGTGAACTGCATAAACGTCAGTCAACAAGTACGTCTTCTTCGTAAAGACCTTACTCTTGAGTTCTCTGTCTCTGTTGGCAGAGAACTCCTGGTGTAGTGCACCAAATTTGTTGTAGAAGTCTGTGAATCCGATCAGCGGCCAGTGCGCTGGGCAAACCGTCAAACAAACATTTAGACACGTTATCATAATCATTAGGCCTATCGCCATAATGTGGCATGTGATCACGAAGGCGCACGCCGCTCCTGAGCTTGGCCTGACGCACATGGTTCCATCGTTTGGTGAGCGATGCATGTAAAAGGGGAGTGGTGGTGCTCACCTGCAGCAAATCGATTTTGTTCAAGAAAAGTATGATGCTGACATCGGTCAGTAGCTTGTTGGAAACGAGCGATTTCCATAACAGAAAGGAATCCTCCAGCCTGTTGACGCGGGAATCCTGATTGTTGTGTTAGTCGTGCATGGGATGTGGGTGCCTGCGACCTATAGCGCGTACCTCGGCCAACACCTGGTCGAAAGCCGATATCGGGGCTAGAAATATGATAGCATTTACTGTACATCAATATCAGCAACGAAAGTCAATATTTGGGGAGAATTTCTACCATCGTCGAAGTATGGTGCCCAGGCAGAGCGCTGGTTCCGGGCACCGCCAACATCGTAGATTTTCCACTCGATAGTTCGACGGTGACAATCAGGTATGGAGAACGAATGCTCTACAACGCCCAGCGTCTTGAGACGAGCTTTTAGTACATCCTCTGAAGATGCTCATTCAACTAGTGGATGGGAAAGGAATAATGGGCACTCACGGTCGGTTGGAAAGTATCGAAGGGCAGTGATACGTGAGATTTCATCCAGAAAACTGCCGCGAGTAAGCACGCGGGGATAACAAACATGACTTTACTCACAATCCACTGCTTTCTTCTATTCTTAATTTGAGTTCTCGGAGCCGTTGTTTAACGTTGGGGTCTTTCCAAAGACTCGACATTGGTTGGGAGCATGCGTTGACTACATGAACAGGATCCGACGGATCATCCCACCATCCTTCTATTTCGTTCGTATGAGCACTTTT
>JANFAI010000132.1:25000-27500 GCA_024613185.1 Pisolithus microcarpus | reverse complement strand
AGACCCCCCTGGACCCCAACTTTGGATTAGCCAACCTGAAGCCGGCTACCCTAACCCCCGGTTCCCAATGAATATGCCAGAGACAAGCCAACTGTAACTAGCATGGCAATGTGTAAATTACAATTGCCCGTAGCAGAGTATGACCATCATCTGTGCATAGTGAGCCATTGCCCACATAGTAGGAAAGGGCCTTTGTTTGGTGTGCTTTGGCCGCTTGCGCGAAAGGCGTGAGTTTTGGTGTCCACTATATCGCGTTTTGGGGTATTTTTGTGACTTTGCAGAATTTCGAGGCATTAGTGGCTGTGCAACACTACACAAACAAACTAGTTAGGACTACACTTTTGCTAATCAAAAAATGCGCGCACTACCAAACACCTTTGCTAATCAACACTGCACTTTTGGTAATCAAAAAAAGCGGACACTACACTACACATCTAGCTAATGATTGGTAATCAAAAATGCGAACACTACACAACACATTAGGCTAGTCATTGGTAATCAAAAATGCGGACACTACACAACACATCTAGCTAATGATTGGTAATCAAAAATGCGAACACAACACTACACATTAGGCTAGTCATTGGTAATCAAAAATGCGAACACTACACAACACATTAGGCTAGTCATTGGTAATCAAAAATGCGAACACAACACAACACATTAGGCTAGTCATTGGTAATCAAAAATGCGGACACTACACAACACATTAGGCTGGTCATTGGTAATCAAAAATGCGGACACTACACTACACTTCTAGCTAATGATTGGTAATCAAAAATGCGAACACTACACAACACATCTAGCTAATGATTGGTAATCAAAAATGCGGACACTACACTACACTTCTAGCTAATGATTGGTAATCAAAAATGCGAACACTACACAACACATTAGGCTGGTCATTGGTAATCAAAAATGCGGACACTACACTACACTTCTAGCTAATGATTGGTAATCAAAAATGCGGACACTACACTACACTTCTAGCTAATGATTGGTAATCAAAAATGCGAACACTACACAACACATTAGGCTGGTCATTGGTAATCAAAAATGCGAACACTACACAACACATTAGGCTAGTCATTGGTAATCAAAAATGCGAACACTACACAACACATCTAGCTAATGATTGGTAATCAAAAATGCGAACACTACACAACACATTAGGCTAGTCATTGGTAATCAAAAATGCGAACACTACACAACACATCTAGCTAATGATTGGTAATCAAAAATGCGAACACAACACAACACATTAGGCTAGTCATTGGTAATCAAAAATGCGGACACTACACAACACATTAGGCTGGTCATTGGTAATCAAAAATGCGGACACTACACAACACATTAGGCTGGTCATTGGTAATCAAAAATGCGAACACTACACAACACATTAGGCTGGTCATTGGTAATCAAAAATGCGAACACTACACAACACATTAGGCTAGTCATTGGTAATCAAAAATGCGAACACTACACAACACATCTAGCTAATGATTGGTAATCAAAAATGCGAACACTACACAACACATTAGGCTAGTCATTGGTAATCAAAAATGCGAACACTACACAACACATCTAGCTAATGATTGGTAATCAAAAATGCGAACACAACACAACACATTAGGCTAGTCATTGGTAATCAAAAATGCGGACACTACACAACACATTAGGCTGGTCATTGGTAATCAAAAATGCGGACACTACACTACACATTAGGCTAGTCATTGGTAATCAAAAATGCGAACACTACACAACACATTAGGCTGGTCATTGGTAATCAAAAATGCGAACACTACACAACACATTAGGCTGGTCATTGGTAATCAAAAATGCGAACACTACACAACACATTAGGCTAGTCATTGGTAATCAAAAATGCGAACACTACACAACACATCTAGCTAATGATTGGTAATCAAAAATGCGAACACTACACAACACATTAGGCTGGTCATTGGTAATCAAAAATGCGAACACTACACAACACATTAGGCTGGTCATTGGTAATCAAAAATGCGAACACTACACAACACATTAGGCTAGTCATTGGTAATCAAAAATGCGAACACTACACAACACATCTAGCTAATGATTGGTAATCAAAAATGCGAACACTACACAACACATTAGGCTAGTCATTGGTAATCAAAAATGCGAACACTACACAACACATCTAGCTAATGATTGGTAATCAAAAATGCGAACACAACACAACACATTAGGCTAGTCATTGGTAATCAAAAATGCGGACACTACACAACACATTAGGCTGGTCATTGGTAATCAAAAATGCGGACACTACACAACACATTAGGCTAGTCATTGGTAATCAAAAATGCGAACACTACACAACACATTAGGCTGGTCATTGGTAATCAAAAATGCGAACACTACACAACACATTAGGCTAGTCATTGGTAATCAAAAATGCGAACACTACACAACACATCTAGCTAATGATTGGTAATCAAAAATGCGAACACTACACAAC
>JANFAI010000132.1:15000-17500 GCA_024613185.1 Pisolithus microcarpus | reverse complement strand
TGCTACCCCAACCCCGAGCACTAGCCCTTGGCCGACTACCCAAAGCTAGGGACGAGGGAAGGCTTACTGGACATCTAGCAAGAAGCTTTCGTCCTCCCTTGCTGCCCCAACCCCGAGCATTAGCCCTTGGCCGACTACCCAAAGCTAGGGACGAGGGAGGCTTACTGGACATCTAGCAAGAAGCTTTCGGCCTCCCCTTGCTGCCCCAACCCGGGCATTAGCCAGCCCATTAGATAGACCCCCCTGGACCCCAACTTTGGATTAGCCAACCTGAAGCCGGCTACCCTAACCCCCGGTTCCCAATGAATATGCCAGAGACAAGCCAACTGTAACTAGCATGGCAATGTGTAAATTACAATTGCCCGTAGCAGAGTATGACCATCATCTGTGCATAGTGAGCCATTGCCCACATAGTAGGAAAGGGCCTTTGTTTGGTGTGCTTTGGCCGCTTGCGCGAAAGGCGTGAGTTTTGGTGTCCACTATATCGCGTTTTGGGGTATTTTTGTGACTTTGCAGAATTTCGAGGCATTAGTGGCTGTGCAACACTACACAAACAAACTAGTTAGGACTACACTTTTGCTAATCAAAAAATGCGCGCACTACCAAACACCTTTGCTAATCAACACTGCACTTTTGGTAATCAAAAAAAGCGGACACTACACTACACATCTAGCTAATGATTGGTAATCAAAAATGCGAACACTACACAACACATTAGGCTAGTCATTGGTAATCAAAAATGCGGACACTACACAACACATCTAGCTAATGATTGGTAATCAAAAATGCGAACACAACACTACACATTAGGCTAGTCATTGGTAATCAAAAATGCGAACACTACACAACACATTAGGCTAGTCATTGGTAATCAAAAATGCGAACACAACACAACACATTAGGCTAGTCATTGGTAATCAAAAATGCGGACACTACACAACACATTAGGCTGGTCATTGGTAATCAAAAATGCGGACACTACACTACACTTCTAGCTAATGATTGGTAATCAAAAATGCGAACACTACACAACACATCTAGCTAATGATTGGTAATCAAAAATGCGGACACTACACTACACTTCTAGCTAATGATTGGTAATCAAAAATGCGAACACTACACAACACATTAGGCTGGTCATTGGTAATCAAAAATGCGGACACTACACTACACTTCTAGCTAATGATTGGTAATCAAAAATGCGGACACTACACTACACTTCTAGCTAATGATTGGTAATCAAAAATGCGAACACTACACAACACATTAGGCTGGTCATTGGTAATCAAAAATGCGAACACTACACAACACATTAGGCTAGTCATTGGTAATCAAAAATGCGAACACTACACAACACATCTAGCTAATGATTGGTAATCAAAAATGCGAACACTACACAACACATTAGGCTAGTCATTGGTAATCAAAAATGCGAACACTACACAACACATCTAGCTAATGATTGGTAATCAAAAATGCGAACACAACACAACACATTAGGCTAGTCATTGGTAATCAAAAATGCGGACACTACACAACACATTAGGCTGGTCATTGGTAATCAAAAATGCGGACACTACACAACACATTAGGCTGGTCATTGGTAATCAAAAATGCGAACACTACACAACACATTAGGCTGGTCATTGGTAATCAAAAATGCGAACACTACACAACACATTAGGCTAGTCATTGGTAATCAAAAATGCGAACACTACACAACACATCTAGCTAATGATTGGTAATCAAAAATGCGAACACTACACAACACATTAGGCTAGTCATTGGTAATCAAAAATGCGAACACTACACAACACATCTAGCTAATGATTGGTAATCAAAAATGCGAACACAACACAACACATTAGGCTAGTCATTGGTAATCAAAAATGCGGACACTACACAACACATTAGGCTGGTCATTGGTAATCAAAAATGCGGACACTACACTACACATTAGGCTAGTCATTGGTAATCAAAAATGCGAACACTACACAACACATTAGGCTGGTCATTGGTAATCAAAAATGCGAACACTACACAACACATTAGGCTGGTCATTGGTAATCAAAAATGCGAACACTACACAACACATTAGGCTAGTCATTGGTAATCAAAAATGCGAACACTACACAACACATCTAGCTAATGATTGGTAATCAAAAATGCGAACACTACACAACACATTAGGCTGGTCATTGGTAATCAAAAATGCGAACACTACACAACACATTAGGCTGGTCATTGGTAATCAAAAATGCGAACACTACACAACACATTAGGCTAGTCATTGGTAATCAAAAATGCGAACACTACACAACACATCTAGCTAATGATTGGTAATCAAAAATGCGAACACTACACAACACATTAGGCTAGTCATTGGTAATCAAAAATGCGAACACTACACAACACATCTAGCTAATGATTGGTAATCAAAAATGCGAACACAACACAACACATTAGGCTAGTCATTGGTAATCAAAAATGCGGACACTAC
>JANFAI010000131.1:47500-50099 GCA_024613185.1 Pisolithus microcarpus | reverse complement strand
GGGCTAGTCTAGCCTTCGCATTTTTGACTGCCCGAAGTGTAGTGCTCATTAGCTGATGTGTTGTGTAGTAGCGTGCACGTTGTTGACTACCAAACGTGTTGTGTAGTGTCCGCATTTTCGATTACCAATCATTGGCTAGATGTGTTGTGTAGTGTTCACATTTTCGATTACCAATGACTAGCCTAATGTGTTGTGTAGTGTCCGCATTTTTGATTACCAATCATTAGCTAGATGTGTAGTGTAGTGTCCGCATTTTTGATTACCAATCATTAGCTAGATGTGTAGTGTAGTGTTCGCATTTTTGATTACCAATGACCAGCCTAATGTGTTGTGTAGTGTTCGCATTTTTGATTACCAATCATTAGCTAGAAGTGTAGTGTAGTGTTCGCATTTTTGATTACCAATGACTAGCCTAATGTGTTGTGTTGTGTTCGCATTTTTGATTACCAATCATTAGCTAGATGTGTAGTGTAGTGTTCGCATTTTTGATTACCAATGACCAGCCTAATGTGTTGTGTAGTGTTCGCATTTTGATTACCAATCATTAGCTAGATGTGTTGTGTAGTGTTCGCATTTTTGATTACCAATGACTAGCCTAAATGTTGTGTAGTGTTCGCATTTTTGATTACCAATGACCAGCCTAATGTGTTGTGTAGTGTTCGCATTTTTGATTACCAATGACTAGCCTAATGTGTTGTGTAGTGTCCGCATTTTTGATTACCAATGACCAGCCTAATGTGTTGTGTAGTGTCCGCATTTTTGATTACCAATGACTAGCCTAATGTGTTGTGTTGTGTTCGCATTTTTGATTACCAATCATTAGCTAGATGTGTTGTGTAGTGTTCGCATTTTTGATTACCAATGACTAGCCTAATGTGTTGTGTAGTGTTCGCATTTTTGATTACCAATCATTAGCTAGATGTGTTGTGTAGTGTTCGCATTTTTGATTACCAATGACTAGCCTAATGTGTTGTGTAGTGTTCGCATTTTTGATTACCAATGACCAGCCTAATGTGTTGTGTAGTGTTCGCATTTTTGATTACCAATGACCAGCCTAATGTGTTGTGTAGTGTTCGCATTTTTGATTACCAATCATTAGCTAGATGTGTTGTGTAGTGTTCGCATTTTTGATTACCAATGACTAGCCTAATGTGTTGTGTAGTGTTCGCATTTTTGATTACCAATGACCAGCCTAATGTGTTGTGTAGTGTTCGCATTTTTGATTACCAATGACCAGCCTAATGTGTTGTGTAGTGTTCGCATTTTTGATTACCAATGACTAGCCTAATGTGTAGTGTAGTGTCCGCATTTTTGATTACCAATGACCAGCCTAATGTGTTGTGTAGTGTCCGCATTTTTGATTACCAATGACTAGCCTAATGTGTTGTGTTGTGTTCGCATTTTTGATTACCAATCATTAGCTAGATGTGTTGTGTAGTGTTCGCATTTTTGATTACCAATGACTAGCCTAATGTGTTGTGTAGTGTTCGCATTTTTGATTACCAATCATTAGCTAGATGTGTTGTGTAGTGTTCGCATTTTTGATTACCAATGACTAGCCTAATGTGTTGTGTAGTGTTCGCATTTTTGATTACCAATGACCAGCCTAATGTGTTGTGTAGTGTTCGCATTTTTGATTACCAATGACCAGCCTAATGTGTTGTGTAGTGTCCGCATTTTTGATTACCAATGACCAGCCTAATGTGTTGTGTAGTGTCCGCATTTTTGATTACCAATGACTAGCCTAATGTGTTGTGTTGTGTTCGCATTTTTGATTACCAATCATTAGCTAGATGTTGTGTAGTGTTCGCATTTTTGATTACCAATGACTAGCCTAATGTGTTGTGTAGTGTTCGCATTTTTGATTACCAATCATTAGCTAGATGTGTTGTGTAGTGTTCGCATTTTTGATTACCAATGACTAGCCTAATGTGTTGTGTAGTGTTCGCATTTTTGATTACCAATGACCAGCCTAATGTGTTGTGTAGTGTTCGCATTTTTGATTACCAATCATTAGCTAGAAGTGTAGTGTAGTGTCCGCATTTTTGATTACCAATCATTAGCTAGAAGTGTAGTGTAGTGTCCGCATTTTTGATTACCAATGACCAGCCTAATGTGTTGTGTAGTGTTCGCATTTTTGATTACCAATCATTAGCTAGAAGTGTAGTGTAGTGTCCGCATTTTTGATTACCAATCATTAGCTAGATGTGTTGTGTAGTGTTCGCATTTTTGATTACCAATCATTAGCTAGAAGTGTAGTGTAGTGTCCGCATTTTTGATTACCAATGACCAGCCTAATGTGTTGTGTAGTGTCCGCATTTTTGATTACCAATGACTAGCCTAATGTGTTGTGTTGTGTTCGCATTTTTGATTACCAATGACTAGCCTAATGTGTTGTGTAGTGTTCGCATTTTTGATTACCAATGACTAGCCTAATGTGTAGTGTTGTGTTCGCATTTTTGATTACCAATCATTAGCTAGATGTGTTGTGTAGTGTCCGCATTTTTGATTACCAATGACTAGCCTAATGTGTTGTGTAGTGTTCGCATTTTTGATTACCAATCATTAGCTAGATGTGTAGTGTAGTGTCCGCTTTTTT
>JANFAI010000131.1:15000-17500 GCA_024613185.1 Pisolithus microcarpus | reverse complement strand
CCAATCATTAGCTAGATGTGTTGTGTAGTGTTCGGCATTTTTGATTACCAATGACTAGCCTAATGTGTTGTGTAGTGTTCGCATTTTTGATTACCAATGACCAGCCTAATGTGTTGTGTAGTCGTTCGCATTTTTGATTACCAATCATTAGCTAGAAGTGTAGTGTAGTGTCCGCATTTTTGATTACCAATCATTAGCTAGAAGTGTAGTGTAGTGTCCGCATTTTTGATTACCAATGACCAGCCTAATGTGTTGTGTAGTGTTCGCATTTTTTGATTACCAATCATTAGCTAGAAGTGTAGTGTAGTGTCCGCATTTTTGATTACCAATCATTAGCTAGATGTGTTGTGTAGTGTTCGCATTTTTTGATTACCAATCATTAGCTAGAAGTGTAGTGTAGTGTCCGCATTTTTGATTACCAATGACCAGCCTAATGTGTTGTGTAGTGTCCGCATTTTTGATTACCAATGACTAGCCTAATGTGTTGTGTTGTGTTCGCATTTTTGATTACCAATGACTAGCCTAATGTGTTGTGTAGTGTTCGCATTTTTGATACCAATGACTAGCCTAATGTGTAGTGTTGTGTTCGCATTTTTGATTACCAATCATTAGCTAGATGTGTTGTGTAGTGTCCGCATTTTTGATTACCCAATGACTAGCCTAATGTGTTGTGTAGTGTTCGCATTTTTGATTACCAATCCATTAGCTAGATGTGTAGTGTAGTGTCCGCTTTTTTTGATTACCAAAAGTGCAGTGTTGATTAGCAAAGGGTTTGGTAGTGCGCGCATTTTTTGATTAGCAAAAGTGTATTCCTAACTAGTTTGTTTGTGTAGTGTTGCACAGCCACTAATGCCTCGAATTCTGCAAAGTCACAAAAATACCCCAAAACGCGATATAGTGGACACCAAAACTCACGCCTTTCGCGCAAGCGGCCAAAGCACACCAAACAAAGGCCCTTTCCTACTATGTGGGCAATGGCTCACTATGCACAGATGATGGTCATACTCTGCTACGGGCAATTGTAATTTAACCCATTGCCATGCTAGTTACAGTTGGCTTGTCTCTGGCATATTCATTGGAACCGGGGGGTTAGGGTAGCCGGCTTCAGGTTGGCTAATCCAAAGTTGGGGTCCAGGGGGGTCTATCTAATGGGCTGGCTAATGCCCGGGTTGGGGCAGCAAGGGGAGGCCGAAAGCTTCTTGCTAGATGTCCAGTAAGCCTCCCTCGTCCCTAGCTTTGGGTAGTCGGCCAAGGGCTAATGCTCGGGGTTGGGGCAGCAAGGGAGGACGAAAGCTTCTTGCTAGATGTCCAGTAAGCCTTCCCTCGTCCCTAGCTTGGGTAGTCGGCCAAGGCTAGTGCTCGGGGTTGGGGTAGCAAGGGGAGGCCGAAAGCTTCTTGCTAGATGTCCAGTAAGCCTTCCCTCGTCCCCTAGCTTTGGGTAGTCGGCCAAGGGCTAATGCTCGGGGTTGGGGCAGCAAGGGAGGACGAAAGCTTCTTGCTAGATGTCCAGTAACCCTCCCCTTGTCCTGGCTTCGTGTAGTCTGCCTGTTGGAGATTGGAAAGTATCTGGGGGGGGAAGGGCAAGGGAGAAAGGCCAGTCGGTCCACTAACCCTGCCCGGTGGCTAGTCGTGCACCTGGGTTGGGGTAGCACGGGAGGATGAAAGCAACTGCCTAGTTGTCCAAGTAAACCTTCCCTTGTCCTGCTTTGGGTGGTGTTGGCTTGTTGGAGACTGAACGCGCATGGTTGTCAAGTAAGTCTCTGCCTTGTGACTGGTCTGACTTGCACCGAGCCAAGGACATGCCTCTCTCCAGCAGGGAGAGGGACATTCACTGGCTTGGCAAGGGCATGACCGGGAGATGGTCTGCGGATCTTTGTTGGGTCCGTTTGTTCCGCTCAGTCAAGCACCCTTTTGGGTCGTCTTGCATGTTGGGAAGAAGGTAGTGGGTTGATCGCCGGTGGCCAGACCCGATGCTATTAATGATTCGAGGATCCGCTGTGACCCGAGAGGACATGTCCTGTCTTCTGGTTGCTAGTAGTCTTCTTGGAAGGAAGCCATCCCCGTTCCCCTAGTGGGAAGGGAGAAGCCTCTCCTAGGACATGTGAGATCGGGGGAACAAGGTGGGAGGGCATGGCTGGACTTCTCGGTAGGACCGTTTGGGCAGAGATGCTCGGATGTGTGCCCCTTGAGGACTTGACATGCCTCCGATCGATTTGGGTAGACGAAACTCCGACCCCTCCTCGGGGAGCGATCTCTGAGGGAGGTTTTCGGCCAGATGGCCTGACGGAATGGTAGTTACCTGGTTGATCCTGCCAGTAGTCATATGCTTGTCTCAAAGATTAAAGCCATGCATGTCTAAGTATAAACAAGTTTGTACTGTGAAACTGCGAATGGCTCATTAAATCAGTTATAGTTTATTTGATGATGACTTGCTACATGGATAACTGTGGTAATTCTAGAGCTAATACATGCAACTAAAGCCCCGACTTCCGGGAGGGGT
>JANFAI010000130.1:0-52151 GCA_024613185.1 Pisolithus microcarpus | reverse complement strand
GTGTACCCCGCAGCATTCGCAAGAGCGTTGACTTTGGCTGTCTGCCCGCGGACGCGCAAAAGTCATAAGCACGTGACCCACGTAATCGCGCGATTTATTACACCGCGAAGCGCTGAAGGACACGCTCAGTTCAGTCATTCCGCTGGGCTCCGTCTAACATCCATCGCTGCGATGACCTAGTCGAGCTAGCATACTTCTTGTTATGTAAAAGGACCACTAGACAGAGTAACATAACTCGTATACTGGTAGAGCACAAATCCCTACGGCCAGTATCCTTAATCTTACCTGCAAAGGTCTCATACAGCGATGCGAGGGTGTACTCTGTCGGACAGGTGGCCAAGTGGGCATGCACAGTAAATGAAGAAGAACCGAGTGGCTGCTTCAAGACTACATTATGATATCCACAACTTCATAATACCCGAGACGGTAGTTCACCGGTCACCAGCAAAGACTACGGGGGCCTCTTCATAACACGTAAGGCAAGGCTAACTGATTTCAGCGTATTGGAAGCCTGAGGCTCATGGAGTGAGAATCCGTCATGGATGTCTGGCCTGAGACCTCTAGAGCTCCATTCGCGTAAGGTGGAGCAAGTCTAGTAGCGGGGGCACAACGGAGGTTTGAGAATGCCACTGCAGGATCAAATAACCTATGCGCCCAATGTAAACCAACTGATGTGGCCTGCCTTCCGCTGAAGCGACGCAGAATCCAGGTTAAAAGCAGCGGAGAAAGGATCGTGTCAAGATGCTGCCTTCCATGAAAGCAGCTGGGACTGTCTCATTGTTAGGGCCGGACAATAGCACTCCATATTCTTGAATTTTACCAATATTTGCGAGCGTACCATGCTCAAAAGGGTTTCCAAGAGGTCGAGGGACGGGTGAAATGATGATTCGCAAGTGTATCCCACTCGACGAGGTCACGAGAAGCCTAAACATGCATCTCTAATGAGTCCGAAATGACAGGAATGGATACACTGAGCGGAAGCAAACTGGATGAGTCGAGACAACAACTTCAAATGCTTGCCTGTCAGGAGGAGTTATGACTTGTTTGCTGACCTATTTCAAGAGAGGGCAATAATAAATGGCGATGGCATCAGAAAAGAGCGTGATTTGCATGATGGCATCGATGTTTGACCCGCCTTGACGTCGATCACGGGTAGTCCTGTTTTCGTCGATCCACGTAATTTTCTGTCATGGCAGGACTTCACAGTCCTCAGACTACTGTGACTACATACCTCCAGGAGGTTCAGCCAAGGAACCGCATCCGATGAAACTGCTCACCACTCGGGCTGCGAATCACCGGTCGAAAAGACGTCGATAAATGTCGACGACTCCACAGACTTCGTCGCGTGACATCACGTGTCAGCTTGGAGCGAGCGGTTTAAACACTACCACAATCAAGTCTCATGAGTATCTGCGCCTCTCTGACTACGGGAGCATCGTCTTATGATGAGTCGAAAATCACCCACAGCGCCGACGGGGATGCAGAGTCAGCCCCGTATCTCTAGGTACTTCTCCCAAACTCCGTCGCCGACCAAGAAACGTCAACACGACAGTGGAAGCTCCGTGATAGACTTAACTCTCGATGGTTCCGAGGCAGGCGACCAGCGGCCCATCAAAAAACTTAAATTAAAACAGGGTGGTCGTCTCATGGAACAGTGGCGTTTCGATCCAAGTCAGCTATCCTCAACAACCGGTGAAAGTGCGCCGTCGGTGGACGAGGACAGAAAGAGGAGACACCAAGAATTCAAACGCGCCCTACTAGGGGAAAACAGCCTCTTCGCTCGTTCTAAGCATGCACAAGAGCAAGCCGCCCAGTCAGATGTGAGCGTTGAGGAAGGAAATGAAGGCTTTGAGTCCGACCGGTCCGACGCAGCGTTCAAAGAATTGTCGGACTTGTTCTCGCACAAACCCGTCAAAAAGAAAGGTAAGGCGAGTACCTCTACCGTAAAACCAAAGAGAGGGGCTGCGGAGGAGATCGGTCCCAGTGGTTTGCCATACACTCCGGCGGAACTACAAGTGGGTATTCCTAAACTTATTGCTCTGACTGTTTCTCAAATGACACTATTTTGTTCGCAGTCGTTGAAACTGATCAACGAAAAACCCTGGAGTGGTTCTCATGATCGAGTCTGGCTACAAATACTACTTTTACGGAGAAAGCGCCATGGTACGTTCCCAGAATGACTTCGTGGGACGCCTCTCTAACAACATCGCCAGATAGCCAGCAGAGAACTCGGCGTAGTTGCCTATTTGCGACGGAATCTCATGACTGCTTTTATCCCCGTTCATAGGCGCGACCTGCATGTCAAGAAGTAAGCTCAATCTCTGTTAGCGGCGATTTTAACGATTCACTTGAGCCATTAGGCTTCTTTCCCAGGGCCACAAAGTTGGGATCGTGGAGCAGACCGAGACAGCGGCGCTCAAGAAAGCCAGCGACAACAGGAACACGCTTTTTGAGAGGAAACTCACGTATCTCTTTACCGCCACGACGTACGCAGTAATGGTCGGGAAAGTTGACGTGATCGTGACCCTGTCTATTGCAGATATGTTGATGAAGTTGGGTCTACTGACGACCCCGACAAGTATGGCGCTCCGTTACTTGCATGTTTTCTCGAGTCACCCAGTCGTGGCGATGTTCCTGACGACCAAGTCTCGATAGCGATGGTCGCTATCACACCCAGTACTGGTGACGTTATATGGGACGAGTTTGACGGTTAGTCGAGTTATTTTTGACTTGCTTGTCGTTTCTGCTTACCTGAAGTAGATTCGATTATGCGTTCTGAGCTAGAGGTCAGCTCTCGTTGATGTGACGAAGTATGAGTTTTCACGCTTTGATAGACACGTCTTGTACACACTCGACCAGCAGAACTGGTTCTTCCGGAGCGGGGGTTGAGTAGACTGACGGAGAAAGTGCTGAAGCATTTCGCCAGGTAAATTGTCCTGTGCTTCGCCTATTTCTGGTATTGACAGTTACATGCAGTTCCGCGGCAAGCGAGCACAAAATTCGGATCGAACGCTATGAGAACCCGATGGACTATACGGCGGCGTTTGATTTGTAACACAGTTCTACAATGACAAGGCCAAGCAAGGGGCCGCCAAGGATCCCAAGATGGGTATGAGGTTACGTCTTTTGATACCACCATTCGATTATTCATTCTGGGCTTTTCAGAGGGTCTCCTTGACATCATTGCGAACTTTTCTCAGCGTGTCGTGGTAGCCCTTGCTCACGCTATCCAGTACCTTTCGGCATTCAGTATAGCGGATGCATTCCTTGGTGCCAAATTCTTTTCGAAATTCGCTAACAGGACTCACATGTTATTGAACTCCAATACCCTTACCAACCTGTCGGTCCTCTGCTTCGGTGTCTGTTCCTTAGAATCCCGTCTGATACGTCTCACAGGGAAATCTACCAGAACCAGACGGATTACACAACTACAGGATCACTAATGTGGATTCTTGACCACACGACAACCAAGTTTGGGGCCAGACTACTGAAGAATTGGGTGGGTAGACCACTCACCGATAAGAAGTCAGTGGCGTGTTTCATACAGGCATTCTGTAGAGCTAACCGTAACAGGGTTCTGCAACAGCGTATAGATGCCATAGAGGAAATAATTACGAGCTCTTCCGAAAGGCTGGTTGCGCTTCGGCAGGCTATGAGGAAGCTGCCAGACCTGGCAAAGGGTCTATGTCGGATTCAGTATGGTCAAGTGTGTATCTCGAGCTCGCTTTGATCAGGCGTGGATTTGCTAAATCATATATGAAGTGTTCTCCTCAGGAGCTCGCAACGCTTCTTCCCGCATTTAACAAGGTAGCAAATGCGTTCGACGGTCTTGTAAACGAACCTGGCGGCGGCTTCACATGCAAGCTGTTGAACGAAATCGCTTTGGCGCTCCCAAAACTTAAGGCACCGATGCGTGATCTGCTGGGTGTCGTATCCTTGAAAGAAGCTGCACAAGGAAACAAGATGTCCCTATGGAAAGACGACGAGAAATATCCCGCGTTGGTCCAGCTTCAGCTGGTATGTATCATATCATAATATTAGAACTCTAAACTGACCATTCTAGATGATTCAAACCATCGAGTCTGAGCTCTCGGAGGAGCTGAAGAGAAGTAAGTCAGCTTCCGCCATTGAAGCCACTTATTCACGCCAACACACGAAGTCCGCAAAATTCTCAGGATGCCCTCGTTACAATGGACTACAACCCTTGGCTTTGAGGTATTCTGCTCTTTTTTTTGCGGTTCTTCAATACTCTGACGCCTGTTAGTATCTCGTAGAGGTAAAGAAAGCCGATAATCGCGAGGTTCCCGTTAGTTGGGAATTGGTGTCAAGGTATGCTCTTAGTGTCATATTACTACGATCGTCACTCGACGGTTACCCAGCACGAAATATCTGCGACGTTACTATACCCCGGAAGTCAAGAAGCTACTGCAGGAGCGAGCACGGTATCAGGAGTTGCTCACCGCTGAAGCCAATAAAGCATACAAGTCATTCCTAGTTGATATCGTCCAATCATATTATCCCGTCTTACGTGACGCCGTGAGCAAGTTGGCAGTTGCCGATTGTCTTTGCAGTTTGGCCCAGGTCGCGCTTCAAGACGGTTATGTGCGACCCGAATTTACTGAAGACGACGTTCTCGATATTGTGGATGGCCGCCACCCGATGGTGGAAGCTTTGAGGCCAGATCCGTTCGTTCCCAATACGATCTGCCTTGGCGGGGATTCTGCTAGAAGTGCGATCATAACTGGTCCCAACATGGGTGGCAAAAGCTCAGCAGTTCGGATGGTCGCCCTTATTGCCATCATGGCACAAATTGGATCGTATGTCCCTGCAAAGGCTGCTAGGATCGGTATGTGCGACGGCATCATCGCGAGGATGGGAGGTAAGGGACATGTTGGCCGATCCCGAACTTGAACTTACAATTTCTACAGCATCCGACGAGCTCGCACGCGGGCGTTCGACGTTCATGGTCGAGATGGCGGAAACCAGTGAGATCCTCACCATGGCCACTCCCAAAAGTCTCGTGATTCTTGATGAGCTTGGTAGAGGTACGTCCACAGCGGATGGGGTGAGTACATAGACTTCTTTTGCTGGCTGCGCCTGAATCGGTTTTCAGATGGCAATTGCGGACGCGGTTCTCCACCATCTAATACAGGACGTAAAGTGCAAGACTCTATTCATCACACATTATCCCCTTATCGCCATTGACATGGAACGACGGTTCCCGAAGGAGGTTCAAAACGCACACATGAGTTATACCACAGAAACTCGCATCGATGGGAGGCGAGACGTAACGTTTTTGTATCGCCTAACCAGGGGTTTTGCCAAAGAGTCGTTTGGAGTGGAGTGTGCGCGGTTAGCAGGTATTCCAGAGGAGGTCCTCACTGTTGCCACTGAACGCTCTGAGCGCTGCCGGCTGTCCGTCGAGGCTCACAACAGGCTCATCAGGTTAGTGGTACCAGGCTATTACGTTATTCGCCCTCATTGACCTTGTATTACTTCAGAATGCAGGCTTGTTTCCGTCTTATCAAACAATGCCTCGCAAGTCCACCAGACCCAGCCCAGCTGTTACGAGAACTCCATATGCAAATGTACTTGCATCGATCTACATTAGGAGCGTAGTGTTGCTATGATTTGGTTTTTCTTTGCTTCTTCCGATCCGACTTTTTAGAGTAATCCGTGACATCTACTACTTCCTCCGCCTTGCGTTTTCCTCCATCGCCGTTCCGTTTTTGGGGTTTTAGCTGAGAGGCAATTGATTCCACTTGGCGACACATGTTCAGGAGGGGCGACGATGACTTGAAACGTGCACAAGCAGCAAGTCTCACTTGGAGCGCATTCCATGCAGCGGGGTCCCAAATTCCTGCCTTCTTGGGCGGTGAATCTGACTTCTGCACCTGACGGATACAGAGTAGGACGACTTTCAACGGGTCCTTTAGCTGACTGGCGCTCAAGCTACTTTGATCGTCGATAGCCCCGTTTGCAAGATCTAGCACGGTTGTCTGCAGACTCTTCTGGAACGACGACGTAATCGCCTGGTCGTCCTTCTTTCGATCAGCAAACGCCGCATGAGTACATGTAGGAAGACAAATACACATACCTTGCCATGCTGGCTCAAAATTACGTTCAGGAGTTGGAATGCCTGGCATCTCCTATAGGAATTGACAGCGTTTGAGGATGCAGCCAAAACAGGGTCACGGAATCTTGATCCCAACGCCGGGAAGCGACGGACGAAGTCCTGGAAGAAGCTGAGGTTCGCCTGAGACGCCTTTCGGGAAATGTAGTCATCCAAAGATTCCTGGTATATGCGGACCACGCAGTCGTCTTCATTTAGCTGTACCAGTACCCGGCACAAGTAGAGGCTACTTTGGCTTAGAACCGAAAGGTTGTCTGCGGAATGCGACTTTCGAACTCGTTGGTGAATCTCACGAAGGATGGTTTCAACTTCATCGCGCCTGGCCTTAGTTGGGACGTCCTTGGACTTGGCAAGACGGTTCTTGAGGATGCCTTTCGCCTTATCAGAGAGCTGTTTCTCGTCCATCCCGCTCTTCGTCACCAGGTCGATCAGAGGGAGTATGAGTCGAATGTTTAGCGAGCTTTGAGGCTCTCTCTTGACGAATGTATCGATAAGGTCAAGAACTCGGTTTTTGAAATGCGTCGCTTCTCGTTGTGCATCCACACCTACGCGGACTTTAACATGGAATACGTTCAGAGGACATTACGACTTACCTTTCTTGGATCTCTGCTCGTCCTTCCGGGATCGGAAGATCTCAGCAAGGTGCCCATCTATGGCCATCATCTGGTCGTCGTCCATGAGTTCTTCAGATTCTTCATCCGACTCATTCGACTCATCCTCCTCGACGTCGTCCATGCCACTGTTCTTGAGTAAGTCAATAATTTTGTTCCGTATCTCCTGAGCTTCTTCGCCGTCACTCTCTTCAGAAAGACTTCCGTCGTCGTCCGACGCTTCTGAAGAGCTCTCATCTTCTTCCTCGCCGCTAACATCCATCACTTCCTCCTGGGCCTCAGCCAGCTCGGACGGGTTCCGTCGCTCAAGTTGCTGAATAGATATTAAAAAAACTTCTTGTCAGAGTCGTAAAAGACAAAACCATAAAATGCTCACCGTAAGAATGAGATCTATCGTACTCTCCTGAGCTGCTCCAGTGACATGGGAGAAAGCCTCGTTGGCCACCGAACGTGTGTATGCACTAGCATTTTCCAGGTATCCAATGAGTAGGTCCACCAGAATATCGATAGGCTCCGGCCCGTCATCCGCTGGTAGTGCGCTTTGCTGGCCTTTCTTCTTGGATGATTTTTTACTTGCGAACATCCGCGATGCTGCGCTGAGGCAGGACTTACGTAGAAAATCAACGTCAGCTTTCGGGTAACTAACATAGAAAACAAATTCACCTCGAGGCTCTCTACACTGTTTTCTTCTCCACAACGACATTGGAGGACGAGTGACGAAAGGACAAGTTCGAAGCCTCTCGCAACTTCCTTCTTCTCGGTAGATACCTACCACACAGTCAGACTAACGCCTACCGAGCATATGCCAGTGAAAATAAGCTTTACCTTGCCCAACTTCTCGTGGATTTTCCCGACACCGTTTAACAATGCTTGCGTCTCCTCATCGACAGGTGCCAACGGATCGACGTGTTTGGTATCTTTGTCTAATCGCGCTAGCGTTGAGAGGACTTTAGATATCCAGAATTCACCATCACTTGCAACGGCCGTCTCTTTGTATGTTTTGTCGCCTGTGCAAACGATCAGCTCGACGGGCGCTCCGAAGGTGCGAACTTGACATACCCTTCTTCACGACTATGGTTTGGCTCGTGAGATCTGCGAGGCAACTGAGTAACCTCGTACAACAGTGGGCCTGGAACTCTTCTGTGAAGGGTGGCGACGGAAGTGCACGAAGCTGGATATGAGGGAGGAAGAAGATAAGGAGAATCATGCATCCGAACTATACCAACACGAACCGCATGTATCGAGCTAGACCCGGACTTCTTGCGAATCGAATAAAGTCCGTTCGCGACGTACCAATCTAGAATGACTTGGATCCATTCATCACTCTTTGGCACAGACCCATTCCGTATTAGTGCAGCAAACTGGTCCGCGATCCACGCTCGCCGAGAATTCAGAGCGGTAGCATCCCTAAATGTGAGCATGAATATTTGTCGTCATGTCTGCTCCGAGACGCGTGAACAAAAAAGAGTGACATACTCATCAGCGTCCTTCGAGTTTACTTGGTTCAGTAAAGAAACGATGTAGTTTTTGATTCCCTCGTTGTCCATGACCGTCAGAATGGACTCCACCGTCTTGGTTCGCGTCAATTTGTCGAACTCTTGGCTGCCATTGATGCCTGTGAGTTGCAGGATCAAGGGGAATCCCAATGTAGGATTTTCTTGGACGAACGACTGAATGTGTTTTGCCTGCAGAAGTTCAATCGTACGGGGAGGGTATCAGAGGCATACCAGAACGAAGCAATCGACGTACCACGTCAAGGGAAATTTTGTGTAGATAGCGGTCGCTTTTAGATAAGTGATTTATCCATGACCGCATGAGATTTTTTGTGAAGAGCATAGGCAGCTGGTCAGCGCTGACACGCGTCAACGCCTTCTTGAAGACTTGAAAACCCCAGTATTTTCGCTCGGCTGATGCTGTGGAGGAGAACAAGGACTCTAACATGCATCTCAGATAACGACAACAATCAGGGAGGGCGCAATGGTCACCGTCGACGACTATGCGAAAGAATTCTCCGAAAGAACCTTGCGGGGGCTGTTTTGAATCCGAGGTTGGAAGGAGACGGTCAAATAGCATGTCCCAGACAAAATGGATTTGGGGGTTCCATGAGCCTGATCCAGGATTAGAGGCCTCTTCGTCGTCTAAAGCAGACTCCTGCAACGACACCAACTTCGTAAGCCCGACTGCACAGAAATCAAGGCTTGGTGCCTACTTTCAGAATCCGCCCTAACGGAGCGAGATTCCCAGCGGAAAAGATGTTAGGGCCCTTAAATACGGGTGCTAATGCACTGTCCCAATCGTGGTTTGGCCAAAGAGGTTGTAGCTTCAGCGTCATCGCAACCTTTTCCGATGACCAAAACGACTCCTTATCTTTGGAAAAGAGATACTCGAAGGTTGTGCCCAGTGCCTTTGCTTTCCACGGTACGGACGAGTCTTGCACTGCATCGATGGCCAACCCAACCGTCCACCACGCGCTCTCTCTCAACCACGACTTTGCCTCCCCGATCTCGATTAATTTTTTCAATACCTCTTCATAACTTTCTACGCTCGACACCTGAGTGTTGGACGAACCCGAGCTGGGAAGAGGCGTCTGACGAACGAGGAGGCCTGAGCGAATGACAGCCGTCAACCCGAATAAACGGGCGAAGAGAACATCGCGCTCTTCTTGACCTGTCATCGAGCCTTGCTTTTTTGTCGAATCGCTTATCAGAGAAACGACTTGTGTGCACGTAACGGTGTTTATTCTCGAGAGAAGCTGAAAGAACGGGGTATGTACCAAAACCCATTCACATGGGGGCGCATGGCGACACACGTACCTCTGTCAAGGCAACGCTGAAGCCCAATCTGCTGCTTTCCCTCGGGCTCGCAAGACCTCTTACGAGTCTACGTATCGAGTAGGACACATCCGGCGAGTTGAGTAGGTCGAGTGCATCGCCGCCGCCGTCTTCGGTGTCCGAACCTTCCTGCGGAGGAACATGGTTTATCTGAAACTGCTCGAGTGCGCTGATGAGCTTGACGGACGCGTCGACGCGCTCCTTCTTCGAAGCCGAAGACAAGTCCCAGAAAAGCGGCAAAGTCGTCGACATGTATGCCGACTATAAGGTATTAGTTACTCTGACTTGGACTTCAAAATTTCGATCGCGCGGGTTTGTTGTGGACTGTTGGTAACTCGACGACCTCTCAGATAGGGGCTAATCGACTAAAAATTAATAACAAGGACTCTCAGTCCAAATGTACCCAATGGCCTTTGACACCCGTTCTACACTTTATACAATCTACCCGAGGGCCCATCGTGAACCGCTGTTTCCTGCTCGGCCCAGACGAACATGGAGAAGAAGGGGGCAAACACGATTTGCCCATCGGTATACTCTCCGTTCGTAAAGTGCTCGTGCGTTCTACAGCGTTGGTGCCGTGCTGGTGGTGGTGTGAACCGACACAGAAATTGTGATCCTGTTCTCGAAAACCATAATCGTGCGGCGAAGGGGTGGGTGTCTCGGAGGATGGAGTCGCGGGTGAAAAATATATCGCCGGGGGATGTCCGGCTAACGGCGCAATCGAGGATGCCGAGGGGGGAGGTGGGGACGAGTGCTCTGCTGACGAAGACGATATAGTGGCTGACGCTGGTATGCTAAACGGTGCGGTGGAAGGTGGAGGCGACATTGTGTGTTCACGGGTATGGTCGCAAGTTGCAAAGTGGTGGTTATGAGAGGAAGATGTGGGTGACGACATGGACTCCACGAACGTGGGTGCGTTCGAGTAGGGATGCGGATGAGGCTGCGCGTCTATGACCTGCATCGTCCGGGACGTCGTCAATTGTATCTATATATGACCACTACAGCTACAGAGGAATTTGGAGACGACAACATACCATATTCTCGTCTGAGGCGCTACCGCTCGGTACATTGGAGTCTGCTTCACAGATTGCAAGGTCCTTTGCTTGTTGTACCCAATCGTCCTGGTATCCTTGGTGGCCCGACGCCGGCGAAGACAAAGACAATGGAAAATGACATGGATTGCTGACGTCCGACGCGACGAACGAAGCGCGACGGTTCACGTTGAGCACAGACGTCACGTCGCCCCCATTTGCGAATGCAAGAGCGATGCGTTTCTGCGTAGAAAGACTCGAATAAGGAAAACCCAGTTCACGGTCTTTCGAGTGGGAGCGATCATACTCACAACTTGTCTTTCCGTCGTCGGCGACGCAGGGCCAGGCGAACGGGCTCTCTTCAAGCTCGCCGAGTATGGGTTCGGGGTCGAGACGGCCGTGGGGGGTGATTGCATGTTGATGCCCCGACAAAGAGGTGGTCCTTCTTATACATAAGTGCGACCAGTCGGGAACACAGCTTTCCATTCACTTCATGTAAGTCTTTCAAAGAACTCTACAAACGCCCACAGCAGGAATACACAGGTATACAAGCCACTACTGGTAATACCGGTATACGTGGATAACGACACTCTACTACTGAAACACCATCTAACATCTTCGACATCGTTAACGATATGTAGTACAGGTGGGATAGAAAGGACGTAAGACATCACGACAAAGAACGGTTCAGTCTGGTCAAGTTGGAGAGACGGTGGGGCATCCGGGGGGCATCCATTTATCCTTGCAACTTCATCCCTCCTCTGGGCAGCCTCGGCTCCCCCTCCACATACAGCTCCCCAGTCTCCTCCCTGAGCATATCGTTCAACCATGCGCCCTGTGGCTGGATCTTGACACCGCGAGTGTACATAACTGCAAGGTACAACCATGCAGCCGCATTCCCGACAGTGCTGACCTCATCCGAGACGTGCGTAGCCGCGTACTCGCTCACTTGCTTGTACAATGCCTTGTCCGTGTATAGATCAAAGAGATGCTTGGCCACGGCATCGTTGTCACCGACGTCGGTGAGGTAGCCGGACTTGCCATCCACGATCTGGAGAGGGATACCACCCGTGCGAGAAGCGACCACGGGGATACCGGCGTGGAGAGCTTCGGATACCTTGACTTCGAAACCCTCCCGCAGAGACAACTGCAGTGCAATCTTCGCATTGGCCATCAACGCGTTCAGAACTTTAGGAATAATCAGTCAACATGTTGTCCAAACATACACCACGATAAACATACGTTGGTCGCTGGGTGGGAGCCTCATGACAACAATATCCTTAGCGTATTGCTTGTAATCGTCCGAGTTGATCAAATTCAGGACTTGGTCGTATATGATACTCGCATCCGGGTCGTCGACGGCTCCATGGCCACAGATCAAAAGTTGAGGCATCTGGTCCTCACTAGCCACCTTGCCAGAAGACGACAAGAGTTTGCGGAAACGAGCGTACGAATCGACGACGTTGGGGATACCTTTCGAGGGGTCAAAACGAGCGACTTGAACGACGTAGTCACGAGCGGGCCACTTCAGCTCGTGCATCTTCTCCTTGGCACACAGACTGCGGAATTCTCCCATGTAGTATTGTGAATCCCATGGGTTGAGGTGCTTGTTGAGACCATCGAGCCTGGAACGCGACGTTAGTTAAGTGCAAGTGGCTTGACAAACACGAGGTACCACGTACCAATCCGTGGCAGCACCGAGCAGAGCCAACTTCTCGATCGGAACGTCGCTAGGAACGAACTTGCTGACGGGATGGCTAATGAACAAGTCGGCCAGCTTGATGTTCTTCCAGAGGTACTCCCAGACCTCTTCCTGAGGGGATCCCTTTTGGTGAACGAGATCGCTACGGATCTCAATGTGCGAGCGATATACGATGGGGAGATCTGGGCGGACTTTCTTGATGAGGGGGATAAGACCAGGCATCTGCGGGTCGTCTGCGGCCGAAGTCAAATGAATGCCAAGAATAGTTAGACCAGACTAACCAATGAAGGCGACATCGACGCCGCCGGGGGCAAGAGGTCCGCCTTCAGCGGTCCATCTCAGTCCGTTCTTCAAAATCCATGCATCGAATTGGTCCTTGGCCTCCTGTGTCAAGCGCAGATCTGGGGCGGCGACGCCTTGCAGGATGTTGTGGTTGTTTTTTGTCGTGCGGAAGACACTTGGCGACGGGTTAGGCACGTACCTGTACAGACGCGCAGGGACATCAAATTAGTACCGAAGAGGGGGCACGGAGGGCAAAAAGTCATCAATAAATGCGTACCAGGCGGCGTCTACATCTAGCAGAGACAGGAACCTGATCAACGCATGTCGCATCTGCCAAGCTGAGGGTAAGTATTTTTTCCTTTGACGCCCGCGATAGCGAAAAACGCACAAGTGCGACACCCCCTGTGGAAATTAAGAGCGACTGGTCAGTCTCCAAAAACGAGAGAAACTGGTACGTGCATACCTCCTTGGGGCGTGGAAGAGAAGAATCCGATTTTGACTTTTCTCTCGCGCAATTCGTCGGCAAGTTTGATGACGGCGTTCCAGGTACGCTGTCCGACTGATTCTCTGTACACATCAAGGTCGTCGATCAAGTGGATTTTGCCACCAGCGTCCACGGTGACTTGGTTGCGGGGGCCGATCGTCAAACGCGGGTTGTTGTTGGGGCCAAAGTACATGAGACACTTGCGTGCGGCCGAATCGGCTTGCTCGTCAAGCGTGCGTGGGATCGGGAGCCTGTTGCCGACGCCCGGTTGCAGGGTGTCGTTGTCCAAAAGAGGAGAGGGGTCCACGTAGACTGTGGGTGTTTCAGCACCAGAAGGGACATAGGAACCGGTTGTGGAGGAGATGCGATGTTTGATGTTGGGGCGTGTGAGTGAGTCCGTGTGGAAAGGCTTGATGTTGAACACGATGGGGACGATGTCCAACTCGAACCAGAGCCGCGTGCAAAGGTTAGGACACTGTGAGTGATAGAGTGTGAATGACGATCTACGATCGACAGGAGATCGCTTACCTCCTTCAAGAGGCTAAGGGTGACGCCTGCACCGAGGAATTTGCAGATATGCTCTTGGGAGAACCGCCTGATGGTATCGAGAACGTGGTTCTCGATGTCAGCGGCATTCTTGGCGGGATCGTTGGGGCTGTATGGTACAACAGTGGAAGAGAAGTCGGTGTTATAGACCGAGTCGTGAACAGAGATAGCAACTTCATATGTTTTACCGCCGTTGACGACCGTGCCGGCGATACCGGCCCACATGGGCTACAGAGGGCGATGATGACGATCAGCACCGAGAGATAAGATCAGATGGTGATGAGGACCCACTGTGAGGCTGGCATACGCCTGCACGAGGGGTTTCTTCCCCGTCGCGCTGGAAAGCCTGCGCCTGGCAGCTGTCGACGGTATTGACTCGAATTCGAGGTGAACGCTGGCCGGTGGGGTCATTGCGAATATGGGATGGGTTGAGGGGGAAAGAAAGGGACGAGGATTGGGCAGGTATTTATGTGATTGCGGGGCTGGGAGGCTAATAAGCGGGTGGTCGTAAATGGGATAAGTTGAAATCTGGGGAGAGATGAGATTATTTTTGTTGCTTGCCGTTATTACCACTTACGAGGCCAAACGAGACCCCCTGAGAGTCGTACTAGTAATGGCCTGACGACGACTCGACAGGGTTGGGCAGACGTCCGACCAAAGTCGCTGCGATGATTTCGAGCGTCGGCTTTGCGGTTAAGCCGAGTCTGCCGTCGACGCAAAAGCCACCCGCATCAAAAGAAGCATCTCTGATGCCGAACCGATGAACAGAGTTTCCGGGGTCTCTCTCCACGTGACTTGCACGTGTCTGTGTTCCTGGCACGGTCTACCCTTCGATGAGTCCCTCGTCTCCTTTTTATTACATGTCAGGAGATGGAGTCCTGCCCAGAGTGCGGCGCTGCACAGTACGACGTCAGCGACGACGGGCTCAAAGTCTGCACGAGCTGTGGACACTATGAAGAACAGACCATCCTCGCTGACCACGTCGAACACTACAACGACTCTTCTAGTAGGACCGTTCGCAATCGAAAAGGATGGGATCTTGCCGGCCAGTCAAAGGAAGCTCGCGACAAGAGAAACATGGTACGTTCTCGGGACGTCCTTGCTATTTTCTCACCTACTTACCATATATGCGCGCAGGCATCCATGTCTACGTTCATCAATTCCGTCTTGACCAGGTTAAACAATTCCGGTCTATCCCCACGAGCCCAAGCCATATTCGCACAGGCAATGGCAGCCGGTGGGTATAGGTGGGGTCGCAAGGCCAAACTCACAGCGGGCGCTTGTATAGCGATCGCCCTTCGCGAGTCACACAAGTCAGACTTACTGCGTGACATCGCCTTTCTGTTGGACGAATCACGGCTTTCCCTTGCTCGCGCTTTCCAGTCCGTCGTTTCCCTTCTCAACTTCTCACTCAGCTCTACAGACCCTTCTGTCCATCTCCCAGCACTGCAAACACACCTTGTTTCTCTTATCCACCCTGAATCCGCTTCGCCATTGCCTTCTGCTTCCACACTTCCAGTAGATCTACTCGGTACACTCACGCCCCTCTCTCTGCCCGCTGCTGTTCGCACAGCAACGTCGCTTGCGGGAATTATATCCGCTCACGCCCCGCCGCTCCCTATCATGTCCCTTCCCACACCCCCTACCGCATGTGCACTCTTCATCCTCGCGCTCGAAGCAGAAACACGCGCTCCCCTCCCACACGTAAGTGAACTGGCATGTTCCCTCGGAAGCCGATTTGGTCTCTCGGGCAACGTCGTCTCATCGCGGTACAAGGTCATCTACGATCTCATCGAGGTATGGATCCGTGACGTCCCTTGGCTTGACCAGTTCCCGCAGAAGAACAAGGGCCGCAGTCGTCCAAAACTCCCTAAACGTGCCGTTGTCGCGAAGGGAATTAAAGATATCATCCAGTTTCGAGAAGAGATATGGAAGAAGCAATTCGATGGGCATCGCAAAATTGGTCTCGTGATTGAGCCTGACCCTCCCGGAAATTCCGCGGAAAATACTAGTACCTCAAGATATCTTGCTGAATCATCGACGAGTGAAGCCGCAGAAAAACAATGTCTCCGGAATCCAATCGACACCCAGTCGCGCTGCGCAAAACGGCACAAGATTACCCATGGAAGTACATATGAAGTTTGTCGGTTCTTATTGAATCCTCTGTCATTTCCGACAACGTCATTCCGCGGATCCTCTTCCTCTCGCGAATACCCGAGTGACGGAACAGAGACCGGCGAAGGAGGCCTTGACGTATCACTGGCGACGGACTTACTGACCTGTCCAAACGAAGCAGAAGAACTCTTTACCTCCCAAGGAAAAGACCCGCCGACGCGTCTTCAGCTTCTCGCGCTATCCCGAGGGGGAAGTGCGCCGGAAGACATTCCCGATGAGGAACTATTTGAACAAGACGAGTTGGAGGGACTGTTTAGGAGTGAAGAGGAACGAAATGCGCTAATGCCCTTGTTTGAACTGAACTGGGGAGTGCAAAGCTCACCCAAAGATGCAACCCCTGTTTTACGTCGAAACGAGCCGATCTGCACGGAACCCAAACGTGGCGCAAAGCGTATCAACATGGAGGTTTTAAACAGTATACTCGAAGGAGGTACTGGACTTCCCTTGTCGGATGTAGATTGGGATAACTCTGAAGAGGATGACAACGAGAACAAGGCTGACCAAAATCGAAATCGATCTGACTTGTTCGTTGAAGACATATCCGCGTACCCTATCAGCCAACCTGGACGTATCGGTGGTTCGCCGATAGAAGAGGAAGTCGAGACAATAGATGATTGGCGGCCCCTTTCTCCTGAAGACGAATTTAGGCGATTTGGCGATACCGCTGGAGCCGATAGGTATGAGGAGGAATTGTGAAACGATACATCGAGATCTTCATAATAACTTGACCGACGACGTCTCTTGCGATACCATGTCTTTGACAAACGCTCTCCCGCTTTGGTCATTCTGTAAGTGTTCTTCCTTGCCGCCAATGATATCTCCATTGGTTGTCAAATGGCCTTTAACATTGCCTGATGCGACATAGTTTTGATGACAGAGGAACCTACGATTTAAGCAAGAGTGCCCGACGTGCTTCACATTCTGATTTCTGGTCTCATGCTTCCTTCAGCTGCTTCTCGCTTTCTGCTTCCTGCAGCCGACTGCCAAATATATGTGTTCCATCGCAATGCATATGAGGAGGTATCCGTGGTCTTCGTCAGTTGGCGCCCATTTTCATTAATGGAGTTTCATCTAGTTTTTTCGTACCCCATTTCACCGCTTGTTAGACCCTCATCAGCTCTGAGCCATCACCTTTGATACGAGTGGCTCTTTGAATGATGCAACTTTGGCAATCTCTTCTCGAAGCATTGGGCCGACGTACGGGTGGCGTGATAACTATAGATATATACGGTAAAATCTATCCGGCAGCTTTCAAGGGTTCATCATAGCCGCTGGTTATGAATGATGGAAGAACATGTTCGAATCCACCTTGGAGCTCGGGACTCCGACAAAGTTCCCATGTATGTCTTGTCTTTGTCACTTGCCAACCGGATGACAGAGGACTCGTATTGATTTAGTTTAACCCTCTATATTCATGGAAGTAACTGTTGGGGTACCTCGACATCTGTCTCTTTTCATTGTCCTTACCTTATGTTGGTCCAAATTTTATTGACGTAGAGACTGGGGTTGACACCCAGGAACGAACCCTTTCGGAAAGACCTGCCGAACGTTGATATTGATACGCGCATTCCGCATGTAAGTCCTGTAAGGCTCCCACGCTGGCGCCGCCACGGCAGTGGCGCTTTCGGTTTGAGAAACCGAAGCGTCAGCTTCATCGTCGGCAGGCCGTGGCGACTGCCCGAAGTGCTCAGGGAGTGTGTTTTCCAATATACGTGGGACGCCTGTCGGCATGAATATACACAGTCAGTTATATTAAGTATTGAATGATCATTCGAATGGGGGAGCAATAGGTGGCGCCGTGTGAGCGAGTTTGGAGCGAGTGGTGTGTGTACGTACCATGATATGCCCGTCTGCATGATGGACCAGACATGATCACGACATCGCCGGATCGCAGAAGAATAGGGACGGGCTCCACTTCCCGCGTGAGACCACCAATCAGGAAGATAGCAGCATTGCCTAGTCTGACATGGGGTCAGTATTAAGCATGGGAATTCCAGATCACGGGGGCGCCTGCTCAAGGGGAAGGTCTAGTACAAGGGGAGCGACTCACGAGATTGACACCAGGGGTGATGTCGCGCAAACTTCGGAACGATCGACGTGAGCCATGAGCGTATCCTGTCGTACATAGAGCATTACATTCCTGATCAGGGCGGATCAGATTTCTGGAGTAGATACCCAACCTTGGTCTGATAAAAGTTGACGATCCCTGCATCCGGTTCTTTTTTTTAGGGGTATGAGTGGAAATGCCTTCCACGTGGAAGCGCATACATACCATAGGTCTCGTTCCACGTCTTCCAATCATCGTCACCCCATCCTTCGAGGGTATCCCCGCCAAAAACTTTGTCCCAAGGCACCGAGCTCACTGCACTCCGACACAGATCTCGGAGACGAGAATCGATATGACCCTTACCCTTTGAAAAGTCATACTGCTTGGTTCCCCAGTGATACGACCATCCGATATTGGCCCATCGTAATTTCGGAACGAGCTCAGAAGGGCTGCAATCGGAGACTGTCGTCGATGGCTCTGGAGGGGGTTTTGGGATCGCTTGGAGGGAGTATAGGTTGTCTGTACCGGCCGCGTCATTTGAGATAAGTTGGCGTGGTCCAGAGGGTTCGCCTTGGGAAACTACTCTGACAGCAGAGGCTTTTGTTTTGATCAAGGGTACATCCTTGGGATGAGAAAGGGACGCTAGGTGTGCATTCCAGATACCTTCCGGTGGGAGATCATAATGAGCATCGAGATTCGTTTCATTTGGGTGACGTGCATGATCACGGAGAGCCCATTGGACAAGCGTGCGTTGAGCATCTGGTGACACGAAGGAGGGTAACAGTACGAGTCCTAGACGAAACGCCGGGTCAGTGGTCCTCCAAATGCGACGGGCTCGTTGTACCTGGCACTGCTGGTACCGTGTAGATGTTTTTCCCGTCAGAGAATGATCCGATACTGATCGCTCGCCCTCCGCCTCCGCCTTCGCCACGCTCCTCTGCAGCAAGATCAAGTACGTCGGTTAGATCAGGGGGTGGAAATCGAGCCTTGAACTTCTTTTCAGCTGCTCTGAACGGTGTCCAGTTAGCGCCTGCATCCTGGTTTCTGTTCTTCGTCGTCCTTATATACTGCCTCTTGGCTTTCTTGAATGCTGAGCTGGACGGGTCCGGTACCGACGCTAGAACGCTGGTCACGGTGCTCGGAGACATATTCTTTCTACAAACATGCACAAATACGTCTCATCCAAATTTGCCGGTGCCGGTCGCATTGCGCGTATCTGCACTGAGTTGGATGGTTCAACGACAAGCCAGCCAACAAGTTTACTGTCCTCGGGAAACTTCGTGCCATGTCTTTATGGCTGCCACGTTCTCAGCAGCAACAAGCGATCGTCTTGTTGTCGAGTAGAAATCGAGCCCTCCTTCACACCATTGCATTCCGTCGACCCGCAACTGCGATCGCTCGTTCGTCCGTATTTCTCGTCGCACGGCGCTCGAACGACTCGCGAAACGTACCGCGCGCGTTTGCAGTGGTACGACTGGAATCGACAAGTACGAGTACAAGCTCTGCGAATCCCACGGTTCCTTCGTCCTCGTCTGAACAACCAAAACCCTCTCCGCCGGCTCCGAAAGAGGACGCGCCTCTACTAACGCGGGCATGGAAGAAAGTGAAACACGAAGCCCAGCACTACTGGCATGGGTCAAAACTACTCGTGTCGGAAGTCAGGATATCTGCAAGACTGCAGTGGAAGATTCTGCATGGAGAAAGTCTCACACGGAGGGAACGCAGGCAGGTGCGTACCGCTTTAATGCGAACAACTTAGAACTGTCGCTTATTGGATGGGGATACTTTAGTTAAGGCGCACGACGCAGGACTTGCTCAGACTCGTTCCGTTCGCCGTGTTCGTCATCGTACCATTCATGGAGCTGCTACTCCCCGTCGCTCTAAAACTCTTCCCCAATATGCTCCCTTCCACCTTTGAAGACAAGTTCGCAGCTGTAAGCTATCCACATTTCACCATACACTCAATCCTCACGAAATACGTAGGAAGAAAAACAGCGCAAACTCCTCCGTGTCCGTCTGGAAATGGCCAAATTCCTCCAAGAAACTCTCCGTGAATCTGGTCTCAAGGCCAACGCGCATATCGTCGGCTCAGATGCGTTCAAGGAGTTCTTCCGCAAGGTCCGTTCGACGGGCGAATCGCCCTCTGCAACAGATGTCATCAACGTGGCCAAGCTCTTTGACGATGATCTCACCCTCGATAACTTGTCACGTCCACAACTCGTATCCATGTGTCGTTACATGTGTATCAACGCGTTCGGGACGGACAACTTCCTTAGGGGCGCTATACGCTCGCGGCTTAGGAATCTTCGTAGGGACGATCAAGCCATCGACGCTGAAGGCGTGGATTCGTTGTCTGTTGCAGAGTTGCAGGCGGCCTGTCAGTCAAGAGGCATTCGCACCTCGGGAGTGTCTCCAGCGAGACTCCGCGATGAACTGTCGACCTGGATCAACCTACACTTGCATAACCGCGTCTCGGGAGTACTTCTCGTTCTCGGAAGGGCGTTCCACTTTGATAGAAAGTCTGGAGAGGATGAGGATGGGAAAACTGCTGTCATTCAGAGCTTGGAGAGCGTTTTGAGCGGGTTGCCGGACAACTTGGTGTGTCTTTTCCTTTTATTGGCACTTCCCGCTGGTCGTTTACGTATATCTCTAGCTCAACGAAGCCGAACTTGAAGTCGACTCGGACAAAGCAAGCTACAAGCAGAAGCTCGAGGTGCTGCAACAGCAAGAAGAACTTATCGAGGACGAGGAAGAGCAAGAGCAGAAAGAGGAAGACGCCCGGCGTGCCAAGCGCGAATCCCAGGAACAGGAAATACGTACCGCCCACTCACTTCTTCCCGACACGGAGGTAAGTGTGTATTTATGACCAAAAACGGAGGAAACTGAGTAGCATTGGGCCAGCTCCATCCAGAGGTCCCCCCAACTACTGAGACTGCCCGTATGACAACGGAGCAGCTGAACGAATTAGGAGAGGCTCTCTGCGTCCTGTCAGCCAAATCTAGTGTCCTCAAAGAGCGCGATGAGCTGCGCACACTTATGGAGGAGAACCTTCAAGGAGATGAGGCAAGTTCTCACTTGATGCGACGACAGACATTCACCTTTTCTTTCTTATGTCTTCCCCACACAGGACCCGAAGTCGCCATCAGGTGCCCTCACGAAGCGTATCCGAACCATGCTTACCAAGATCGACGCGCAACTGCAAGAGTATGACTCCCTCGTGGGAAGTTCGCTGCAAATGATTTCTGCAGATGCACAAGGCCGAATCTCAGTTGAAGATCTCCAAAAGGCGCTCACGGTTATCAAACATCGCCCGGATGATGAAGTCATTCAAGCTGTGATCCAGAAGCTGGATGTCGACCAGGACGGGTATGTGGAGCTCGAACACGTGTTGGGGTTGATTAAAGAGGAGGGGCTTGGTGAGTCCTGCTCGCTTCCGTTTTCGGGTGTCCCTGAATGCGTGGGTGTGGCTCATTGTGAAACCGCGAGGACAGGCATCGAGGTTGACGACGAGGCACGAACGATTATCGTTCAGGGCAAGGAGATCAAGATGGACTCTAAACCTCGAAAAGAAGATATTGTTCAGGAGTAATGGATCAGTAGGCTTGTACATACACATCCCCCTTAGACATTTAACGCAAGCACAACTTAATCGACACTCAGTGACGGTCATGATGGTGGATGGGTATGGATGGTATGTATTAGTTCATGGGATGTGGTTAGTGATACACCATCGTGGTAACGTCAGCTGCTATGGACATGGAAAGCGTACGAGATGGAGCGAAGCGAACCGTGCCAAAATGACTACGAAAGGCCAAAGAAAAGGTCGATCGCAGAGCAAGAGAGCAAGGGAATCTCAAAGAATATGATATGGTTAATGCATGTCAAGCCCATATCACATTAGAGGAGCAGAACCGAAAATCGAAACGCCGCTGATGGCCGCTCATTCGTTCATCAATGCAGAGAGAGCGCCAACGGCACTAGAGCGCGGGTATCGGAGCATGTAGTGGTGGTTGAGACCCAGTGAAAACTGGACATCACCGGGTGTGACCCAGTGTGACGAAATCTGACTTTGAGGGTGGCTGTGAACGTAAGATATATACCGTCATATTTCCCTACGAAACCTTTCAAAATATCATATTTGCGATATTTCGGGGCAGAGTCCTGTATGACGACAAGGTACAATTTTGCGTAAAACATAAAATATCATATCTCCTCATACACTAGGTACGGGAGTCCTTCGTCATACAATATTGCTAGTTATCACCAAATATGATCCTTTCGAGTTTTATCGTCCTTTGCAAAATCTGCTCTAATATCACCAAATCTCATTCCATTATACATAGCACAGTACAATACACGATCGCGAATACCGGTACTAGCCCGGCGTGAGCAGATAAAATACGAAGCAGAGAACATGCGTGTCGAGCGTCCAGGTGAGGTGCTGGGTATTAAGTGAGGGAAGTGAGGGAATCCAAAGCGACCAAGATTGTATGAAAACGTCCAAACGATTGATGCGATCGTGCGAGGGGAGTGCGAAATATTGAATTTAATGCAGCGTTCCGTTGCAGATGCTCTTAGCGTCCCAGTTATTGCTCGCGACCTGACCAAGAGAATTAGACTCACGCCGACTGTAACAAAACATACTCACCAGCGCTGTGGCATCGTCGTCATATGCCTGCATGATCTGATAACACCGTGGGGAATGCCTGGATTCAAATGCTTACCTTCCGTTGTTCTGCAGTTAAGCCGTTGTAGTATTGTTGGAATTCCTCTGTCGATCCGCTCGATTGGACTTGCTTGCGCCAGCGGTGGGCGCATAGATTACTGAGAACACGTAGGTCAGATGTTCGTACTGGTTGGCAGAAACGTACCGTCCATTCTTAGTCGGACCTGGGCGCATCTTCGCCTTGCCATTACCCTTGGTAGACTTGCTAACCGGCGCGGGTGTTGTTGTGATATCAAGCATACCAGGTATCGAGGGTAGTGATGTTGCGGCTGGCACAATGGCATGCTCTAATTCCAGAATTGGCCTTGTGCTTGACTGCGTCTCGTTTGCTCCAGAGCCGAGCGGGGGTTCTTGAGAGGTATCGAGCAGGGATAATGTCGGGGTATCTCGCGCCTTGCTGGCAGCAAGTGCGAGTGCGGCACTAGATTGTATTAGAATCAGTCTCAGCACTACCTTTGAACGTCACTTACAGTGGGTCTATGGATATCGCCTTAGTGACGGTATTTGGGCCGCAGTGCATGCTATCCTTCTCCGCATCGGCACACAGAGTGTCGTAGGAGGGTGCCTCATTGCCATCAGAAGTACCTAGGGGACGACTCTCCACAGATGGTTCAGAAGATGAAACGGACGTGTCAGAAAGGGGAGGCGAGAGTGAGGCCATTGAGGTGGGTGGTGTTGAGTCGTTTTCCTCTTCATATTTCCCTTGCAGGCTAGTGTTAGCTCGGTCGGTACGAACATGCACCTCACACACCTCTGAACCGCTTCGCTGATCCTGGTTCCTCGGACTTGAAACCCAAACCCTTCCGTTTCATGCCAACTTCGTTTGTGCTGTCGTCGTCATCGTCGTCGTCCTCCATTTTCGGCCCCTTCCCTTTCTTCTGCTTCCACTTACCGTTGTCGTCCAATGATCCCTTCCGCCAGGCAGGGTACGTCGTGCTTGCAAGATAATCGAGCTTCCATCCGTTATTGGCAAACTTGAAGTCCGGGTAAGCATTCTCCATGAGGCCATGGACAAACTGCCGAGCGCTCGCAGACAGTCTTCCCCATGACGGAGGCGCAAGCTCCCGGTTGACGAGCTCCACCCAGCCACCGCGAAGAACCTTGCGAATCGCTTTGGCAGTCTTGCACGAAGGTGGGTTACCGTCCTTATCTTCAAGGTAACCCATGGTTCCCCGCTTGCTTGTCTGACCTTCAGGCGACTCAAGGTACTTGTCCCAGTCTTCGCGGTCCCAGAAGCGGATGGATGGATATTCGTTTGGCGTTGGCGGAGCCGGTTCCTCTTTCAGTTTCAACAATGCGACCGGAGGAAATGAAGTGTTGTCGACCTTGCAAGGGTCCATATCGCGTAAACCGACGGCACCTGCCAGGCACTGGAATGCCGTCCTGTATAGATAGGTTAATATAACAACGAGCCAAACGATAGACACACACCTAAGAGTGCTATTTTCCACCGTAAGCTTCACTACCTCTCCTTCTAGGAGCTTCGTGCGCTCTTGTAGGAGGTTAATTTGCTTGGTTTCCTGACTATATGCGCCCTAAAACACGTCTGGCGATAAGCTCAAGTCGGTAATGAAAGTACTCACAGTCATAAACGTGGGGAATGAGGTTATCGGCATCTCATTCGCCGGTGCGAAAGTCCCGTCAGGGACGTGCGGCAATGGGAAAGTGGAATGGAATGTCGTGTTAGCGGGCGATGAGGAGGTCAGAAGCGACCCATTCGGCTGATTGGGTGTTAGTAGTGACGACATCATTCCTACAGACATCGTCGAGGACGAGGGAGGTAGGGGTGAAGAGGTAAGTAATTCCATTAGATTCGTTAGCTGTTTCTGTACTACTCGGCACATTCCGACGCAACCTTAATTGAAGTGTCAATACACGGACCTTTTTTTTTCTCTTAGGCACTATGTCATCGACTCCGGGTACTCGGATTATTAACGTGGTCGACGACGTTATCTATGTCGAAGTCGCTGGCTCCCTTTCTAAGTGGGAGACCCACACGTTTACAGTCGATATTCAGTCGCCTGGCATCAAAAAGGTGGTGCTCCGTCTAAAGGACACCGTCAATAATGTGTAAGTGACAATTTTTCAGGCCTGAAGCACTGACTGCATTAGTAGCAGCCTTCCTCGTGAGGAAATATACACGCTCGAACAAGAGGCTTTGGAGCAGGTTGAGGAAGCCAGCTCGAAGCTCGAGGCTGCTCATGCGGCCTTGTGGAAGGCGTACGAGGGTACAATTGGCATCCAAGACACGTTCGTCCAGGTTACAGATGCGAGCGCGAGACTGGGCGCCATACGCAATAAGTTATCCCTCCTCAAGGACGCCAAGGATCCTCTCAAGACGGAGCTCGACGAGAAGAAGGATGTCAACATCAAGCCCAACCCCGCATCTGAAGATCTGTCTTTGCAGTACGTCTCCACCCTTTCATTACATTCTTCTGATCGTCTGACCCATCGCAGGTTTCAGTCCACGTCCGCCTCACCCTGCCGAGTTCTTCCCCGCTATGTCGGAAACCCAAACCCAGATCTGGCAAGTTCGGCGAAGCCGTGGGCCTACTACATCATCCCTTTCGATCCTATTGATATCCCCACACAGCGAGCAAAAAGGAAGCGTCCGATTGATGTATCCACTGGCCCTGTCCCCAAGCACATGAAAATGGAGGTTTAGACTCGCTGTTAAATTTTTTTTGCACACGTTTCTTGCACGTCCGATGCCTCCCAATTCTCATGTACGTTCTCTCATTGCTTTCTTGTCGCATGTATACTACGGACACAATACCATACAATTACTCGATGTCGACATCATGACCAGCTTCAACATCATGGTAGACGCTGTATGATAGCCCTAACTGAGAAATGTCTAGTCCGGGTTTTTCCATCAAGAAAAAACAGTCCTCTGCAGTACCGGACGGACGTTTAAGACGATAAGGTATCATACCTACAACGCTCTTAATTGACTTGACACTCGCGACGACAAGTTGATTGGAGAGTTTTGACACCACGAGCGTGTTTGATGAGAGTTGTAGAAGCGGCGCGTCCGGGAGAGTGTAGAGACGAATAAGAGCAATATCTTCGAACTTTGGTTCTTGAACGAGAGCAATATCTTCGAATGTTGGTTCATCGGCTTCTTCTCCAGTTACGTCCCTTGCCAGTCTTGTGAAATATTGGACCTCTCCGAATCGCTCCTGCCCTTCATAAACAAACTAAAATCTTTTCAGCATCCTATAGCACGAGTAAAAGTATTGTACATACCTTGACATTCCTTGAAATACGTATTTGAGTGGAAGATTTGAACTTTTCCCGCCACAGAGACCGGGCAATCTGCCCGTTTGGAAGACAAAGTCGTGCCCATCTTTTGAAGCGGTGAAGGGGCTGGTCCTGACCTATAAACTCGCTGATAACGCGGGCTTCTTCTCCGGCTGGCAGCCAGGGGCGCTTGTCTCGTTTGCGTAGTAGAATATAGCCCTGTCCTAGGTCGACGGACCCCGTAGGCTGTCCCTTGGTCCCATCATCAAGTTCGGGCATGGTAGCGAGTAGAGCGTTGACCTAGTAACACGGTTAGTTAGCTCGAGTGCCAGAACATGCATGAATAGTTACCCTGCACCGGCGCACTCCTTCCTCAGCGAGGTTCTCATAGGGTTTGCTGGGCTGCCGTATTTCTTGGCCAAGATTCCCGATGGTCCGCTCCATTGTCCATTGCGCATAGCAAATCGGTGGACCCTTGTGCATCGCCTCCGTAACGAGATGGAGAACTTGATGCACGCACGGGCGAATGAAATGAAGCCGGTCCTGCCTGAGTTGATAGTATATCAACTCGAACTCGCGACCCCACGAACCGAGGAGGACGTAGGCGTGCTCGAGATCTTGTTTGTTGATGGTGTGCTGAGACATAATTTGGATGCCGCGCACGAGCTTGCAGAAGTTATGCCAGTAGCGTTCTGGAAGGATATTGTAAAGGAGAGCCGGAGCTAAGCAGAATATGTACAAATGAAATTCCCAGGTCTTGTAGTCCGTATTGATTTTGTCTGCGATATTACGTGGTTTGCGGTCAAAGGAACCGGGTATGGAAACACCGGCGTCCTCGACTGCCTGTCCATGTGCGGTCCAAACCTCTTCGTCGCGGAAAATTGACCAATCCCACGAATCTTTGCTGTCCGTGTGACTGCACTCCATTGTGCCGCGCCAGAGTGAGATAAGGAGGTCAGACAAGTTGCCAGCAAGGTGCATTAGGTCCGTAGTCATACACAGAGGTACTCCGAGTGAGCGACACGGATTGAGGCCAAGGATTAGAGGCGGTTTTGTAATGCCGGTTTCAGTCTTGCGGAAATTCCACTGCCGTACGCTAGGAGCGCTAACGAGTTGGAATAAGTTGTCGGCATAATCGCCCGAGCCGCCGAGGGGAAGCCTGAACACGTCGATGTCGGGATGGTCGCTACCGGGTGGGCAGTTGCCCCGGGGTCTGAAAAGGGCAGGGTAGTAGTGAGTGCTTTGAAGTTTGCGTCTGCCCGGAGTGGGACAATAGACACGGCATCCATTTTTACCGCTATGTCCGACCATTCCGTCCCAGCAGACGAGCCCGGGGCCATCTGCTGTCGTGAAAAGAAGATAGAGGTCCGAAGAAAACATGCGATCTTCGGAGGAATCCCAGATGCGAAGTCCTTCACGCTGAAGGGCTGCGAGGTGGTGGAGACCTACAAACAAGAACGAATCGATATTCTTTGGCTTACTGGGACCTGGGATGAATCCTCCTGGGCAGACGTGGATTTTTTTGTACCGCTTGTCAGGTGCTAGATTGAGGATAATCCATATATAAATCCAACAATCCGACTGTTTACTCTCATAAAGTTGAGCGCCGTCGAGGGAGACCATCAAAACGATGTCGTCCTTCTTGATGTCGCCTTCGAGTACCGCTCCTAGGTAGTCCCAACCGGCTGCAATATCGTCGACTAAAGGTATCGACCCCGTTCGTTGTAGCTCCTCGATGATTTGCTGCGTGCGCTCGTGTAGGTAACGCATATGACGGGCCTGGATGGGATTGCGGTAGAGTGCCTGGAGTTGCGGACCTAGAGGAATGGTGGTAAATTTTTTGGCAGGTACCTTACTCCGGCCATTGGAACCACATAAGACGTCTTGATTCCAGCGAGAAGTTTCGCAAAGCGGGCATTGTTCGAAATCAGAAAATGGACCTGTGAATGCAGCGCAACTATTAGGACACATATCGTGCTGGATCTTCTCGACCCCAGTGAGTGATGCAATGAGGTTCTCTACGCCATAAAAGGACAGAATGTCGTCGACGCCCTGCGCGCCTGGGAAGTTCCGAGCTGTGGACCGACATATTTTTTCGTAGGCGTCCTTGGAAGAATGTTCCGTGGCAAGATAGGTAGAGATGCTGTGACGATGCCCAGGATTGTCGATTCGAAGGGGTCGACGAGGAGGATTACGAAGTCGGTCTAGGGCCGATGGACCAAGCTTTGCAACCGGGTCTTCTAAGGTGGCAGATGCGAGAGCTAATACGAAGGACATGGTCTCTCGTAACTTTGGAAGAATGATGTGATCGGACAGGTCTCTAATATCAATTTGGGGTCGAGCGCGTCGCTTATATGTAATATTCGGTGGGGGTGGTGGGGACACATCTGGCACATCTGGCGTAGAGGAGGGGAGCTGGGAAGGTGGAGGCGGCAAGCATGCATCTGGCTGGCGTGGTGGGGCATGTTCTATGCAGTCGGGGGGTGGGGACAGCGGGCGTCCATCCGTGTCCGAGTCTGGTAGGGCCTGGTCCGTGTGTTGAGGAGGTGGAGACAGCAGGCATGCGACTGTATCATCTGGTGGGGGAGGTGAGCAGGACGGAGAAGGTGAGGGAGAGGAAATTCTGATAATCACCAGGATAATCATGGTTATCATTATCATCGAACGGATCGACCGGACTTCTGTCAATCTGAAGAGAGACTCATCAGGTACTGCTAAAATCACAACTTGAAGAGAAAACATACGAACCTCGGTTTGATTGTTGTCGCTGGACTGCTTCGTACGAGCGTGCTTGCGACGACCGACATATTCATTCGGGTCACGATCTTCCCTTGCCCTCTTGGCAAGACCCCGACGCGCCTCAGCTCTGCGTACGCTGGGAGGAACAGAGTGGTTTCGATCCGGTGGCGACAAAGGATCGGGAAGAGGTGGGAGGCTTGTTATCCGTTCGCCCAGAAGCCTGGCAGTACGGATTCGTTGGCGCTCTTCCTCTGAGCTTGCGCTGGCGAAATGTTGCTTCCATGCTACATGTGAGATCTTATGAAGCCGTCCGAAACCGTACTTGATACAGACGCAGTCGTACTGTTGTCCGGTAGGCTGCAGGGGAGATGCGGAGGCCTGTGCTAGCATGTTAGTATGTAAAGGCAAGGCAAAGCACTACAAGGCTTTGCGAAACGCGCAAAGCAATGTAATGCTTTGCATATTGCAACGCCGAGGTCGACGAGATTGGGCGGATCGCGCATGCAAAAGGTAATGCAATGCGTGGCAAAGCTCCGTTTGAGATTTGGTAATATTTGACACTACCTAAGCATAATCCTAATAAGGAAATTCACACCTCACAACGTATGGTCACACCCGGTAATGTCCAGTTTTCACTGGGGTTGAGATATGGGCTCCTCAGCAGGTGTGCTAGGACCCTCTGATTTTTCCTGGAGATACGTCGGGTCGTCGTCTCCATCGGACAGTTCGGCCCACCACCTGCCGGCCTGGAGAATGAGAATACCGGTGAGTGCGACACTGCAAATAAGGTGATTGGAGGCGAGATCGAGCGTCGAAGAACGAAGAAGGCGGGGAAAAGGCTCGTTAATCTGATAGTGCGGGAGGGATGAAAACTTGGCCACCACATCTGGACGAGTAGGCGGGTGCGTCAGCGGAAGGGAAAGACGAGGATCGATACAAACGTACTGGGGATGACGGAGTACAAATACATCAACACGGTCGTGCCATAGAGGACTGAGTACGAGTTAGATAGAGTATACGACCAGGCACTAAATACCGTGGAGGCAGCAGTGTGTGCAGTGCTCACCTATACTTCCTCCGTCGAACATGAGATTGCCTGCTTCGCCTTCACGGAAGCTCCAAAAGATGGTGGTGCCTCCCAAGGCGACGATGGCAAAGAGGACATATAAGAGTTCTATAGGTGCCTTTGTGAGTATAGAATAGTACAATGCCGCGGTCCAGAGGTGTTCGTCCGTGACGGGCGACTTCCAGAGCGTGAGCGAGTCCGCAATCCAGTGTGTAAACAAGGACCCTGCGGTATGCGTGGTTACTGTTAACCGTCCGTCCGAGACGAGTTGGACCCACCGAGTAAGAATGAAGTTGTGCACACGACGATGCTCGCTCGTACACCCATCGTGAGCGTGTCTGTGCTGTGCTGTCCCGACCAGCCCCTTCTTGTACTTTAACCGAAAATCACAAGACACAGCTATCGGCCCACTCCATATTTAGTCACCGACACCTGCCTTTCTTGGAATGTTACAGCCCTTGCTTCGGCCGAGTAGCGATAGCCAGTCATGCAAGCTGCACTGCGAACGGTCAAGTCGCTGTCGTCCTCAACAAAGACGACGGGGAAGTGCATATCTCTCGCGGCAACACGTCTGTCGTCGACGCAAGCAACAGCATCACCATGGTTTGTTGACCCAGAGCCTCAGTCGTCCCAAAAACAGGCACCACCCCATCTTACACCTAAAGTACAAGATTTGCCGCCCAACTTACCGGAGGCAATCAGACAACTGTACACAAAATTAGCCCAATCTCCTCTCCTAGAACCATCCACGCTGGACGTGCGTGAATCTATCGCCCCTCCACCAGGACTACCACTGCCCAAACGGCCACCACAGGGTCGCAGAAGGCGGGGAGGAACGTACGCAGGAGAAGGCATCGACGAGGACGCTGTCGGTGGTATATGGAATTGGGTCGTCATTGCACAGGTAAATCACGTCTCCACGTCTTATCTTCTCGTCCACCGACCAGCATAACAAAGGTGAAGGAAGGCACTGAGAGTCGCGGATCGATTGCAGCTGTTGTACGAGCCGTCAGGAAGACTGTAAGCACGCTTTGAAACTTCACACCGTACTCGACTACTTAGTGCGTTTATCAGTTGCTCACGATGGATGTCCCCATTCGCCTTCCTCCGGGTTCTAAGAGGCGGGCACACAACGGCTGGGCCGTAGTCGACGCAGGGAATTTTGCAGTGCACATCCTTAGTCGAGGCAGCCGGCAAAAGTATTTCGAACACTTGGACCAATGATGCCTTCGTGATTACCGCATCCTACTTCCGATACCTTACCAGCATATTGCGAAAATGATAAACACGTTGGGCGCCCCGGCATGTTTGCTAGGTGCCCTGATATTTGGAAAGGAAGTGACGAACGGCCAATGAGCATCCCAGTATCTTGTTCCGCAGGTACACCACGGTAAAGCATATTTAGTGGTGCTGTATGTCTGCCCCTCCCGTCTCACCCCCAGTCACCTAAACTAAGTTGGATTGTGCGTGAACTATTGACCTTGGCATTACTCGTCAGTGTCATACCAGCAGCGACCAAGGCTCTGACAGAATTCTGGGAAAGTGTCCCTACCATTTACCATCGATCAACGCCAAGTCTCCATGGGCTTGAAGAAATTAGTGGATGGATGAATGAATGGAAAAAGAAAAAGAGAAGCTTGGGGATATGGCCGCGAGAAAATGTGATACTTTGCATCAGCCGGGAGTCGAACCCGGAGCTAGGCCATGGGAAGACCCAATGTTACCGCTACACCACTGATGCTCAACTCCGATGACGGCGTAGTACCTGACTGACTCCCAATCTATATAGAGGAAAAAACATCCCGCTCATGCCAATTAGCACGTACGAGCGCGAGCCTCCCCTTCACGTTTGTCAACCAAGCCAATGTATGGTTGAAGAAGTACCTGCGCGTAGAACGGTATCATCAAAGGCTGAGCCTTCTGAGACTCTCCATTCTGGAGACACGTCCGCGATCCCTTGCGAACGCCTGCCACGCCGTAATAGGCCAGGAGTCTATTGCGAGACTGAGATAGCATGATCAATCGTGTGGCCGCCATGTCGCACATCTGTAGCTTTCCTCCAGACTCTCCAGTGCGCTTGTAATTGGGTGTATCGGGAACTGTGAGCATATGTTCTCGCCACACGCGCAATTGTAAGTAGATGTACACCAACTGCGCTGCAACTAGGAGACGACTGTCAGCGAATTACTATCGGTTTCGGAGGACACGTACCCTGGCGAGAGGGGTGTCCGACAGCGAGGACTGCACCATGGCCGCATGTGACGCTGGTTGGTTAACCGCTGTAGGAAGTAGCTTCGCGTAGACGTAGCAGTCTTGGATATTTTTGAAAATAAAATACCATTCCTTGAGCATCGTTACTCTTTACTGTAACGTGCCCAAAGGATCGAGCTTGAAAACGACGGCGAAGAGAAACATGGTTGGCATATGTAAGCCTTGTACCAAGCCGTGACTTCTTCCCCGCGCGGCTTTTAGCCTATTATCATGTCACTTCCAAAGGTCGTGTCGGGCTTCACTGTCATTCCGGTCGCATACGCTCATTCAACGCATATTATATACGCCAAGGCACATGCATCTTCCTCAAAGCCCACAAAACCGGCCTTTCCTCCGGAGAGAACCCTCTTTCTCGTCAACGTACCCGTAGACGCCACGGAACGTGAATTATCACTTTTTTTCAGACACGCCGGTACGGTAGAGCGGGTCGTACTCGATCAGAACGATTTGGGTGATCCGGAACTGCAGGGGCGTGCGTCGGGGAGCGGGAGTGATAGCGAAGACGAAGATTCAGACGGCCCGGACACATCTATGGAAGTCGACGCCGAAGAAAATGCAGAAACTCGACCTCGAAAAAGTCGCAAAGACAAGGGTAAGGATGAACCAGCACCCCCAGCTGTGGTTCCGCTGCCCGCTGGCCCTCACCGTACTCTTCGCAAAACCGGTGCCATCGCACACATTGTCTTCCTCGATTCGTCTGCGCTCACAAAGGCGCTCACACCCTTACCAAAGCCACGCGCATGGCCATCGTCGGAAGAGCCGAGAGGTTTGGCTCGCTACCGTGCCCTCTATGACGAACAACGACCCCCTCTGGATATCGTCAAGGCGCATGCGGACACGGCTATGGAACTCTATGAGTTCGAGCTTGCGAAGAGCAGACGCGAGTCAGCATATCGTAAAGGAGAGGCGTTGGTGGACGAGGACGGGTTTACCATGGTCGTTCGTGGAGGAGCGTATGGTAAGACACTCGGTGGTGGTGTTGCCGTTGCCAGCAAGCAATTCCAGGCTACTAGTAAGACTGGTAGCAAAAAGAAGAAGGAATCAAAGGAGAAGACGTCGTTCTATGCGTTCCAAAAAGCGGAAAAGCAGCGGCAAGGTAAGTCGTTGAACGTGCATATGCGATATGTGCAACTGAACGTTTTAATGTAGCCATCATGGATCTCAAGAAAAACTTCGAAGAGGACAAGGCCCGAGTAGAGAAGCTCAAGGGCTCTCGTCGCTTCAAGCCTTATTGATAATCGTCAGTTTATCGTCTATGGCGTGTACGTGGTTAGTCCTTTTTTATTTCCTTATCTCATGTTGGTGGTCGGCGCTGACGATCCCCCACACACTAGGCAAGAAACACGGACAGCACTTCATGCCATGTATCAGTATGCGTCGCACAAGGGTCAATTACTACTAGCATTTGTTTGAAGATGACGCTCACCACGGAGATGTCGTAAAAAGACCTATCAGGCCGTCCCATTTAGAAATTTTCCGCGAGGGTACACTATTCCGTGAGAGGGGAATCCATCCGGAGGCTGGTACATTGATTCCCTGTGACCGTGTGCGCATGGATTACCATACAGGCTCAGACCAAATTGCACTCGTACAACACATTACTTTGTTCCGAGCATAATAAGCACCCGTTCAGGTTTTCATTCCGCAATGATCCTCGCGGCTGTAATGCCACTGGGCATGTGGACAGAAGTGCTGTGAGTTACTCCAGAAATCTGACGGTCGGAGTCAGTTGCTTACCATTGGAAAAGGGATTTGACAATCGCCCCCTTCATTCGGATACGGCGATTCAATTATGGGTACTATCGCAGTGTCCAGCTACCACTGGTTGGTCACATCAATAAGTATAACGGCCGTGAGTGGTGGGAGAGAGTGATCACCGATAGTCGACGAGTATTTCGAGTATTTCGCTATGCTCGCTCCTTTCGCTATGGTCGGTATTCTCGCTATTGTCGGTACTCTCGCTGTTGTCGGTACTCTCGGTGTCGTCGCTCCTTTCGCTAAGAGCCACGTGAATTTCCTTTTTCGAACAACAAAAACCATGTGGCATGCCTGCAACCGGTGCTGGCAGTCACAAGCTGTGCGTGTGTCCTCCCCCCTCCCTCCCCAGCTCCCTCCACTCCAGTGGCATACTGGCCGGTCGATCCACTGTCAAACCACTATCATACAGACAATATTGTGTCATCTGTGAGTATCTGCTCTGATCTGGGCTGCACATCACTCTGATAAGAGATCTCATTCACTGATAAGACCCATAAGTTCGCATTTTTGACTGTTTGCTGACAGTCCTTTGGCTGCTGGTAAGCCCATGGACCTTTGATCATGCTCAGGGGGTGCACTGATCTCATCTAACTGCATTCTCTGGCCATCTGGGCCTGTGATTCCTGCATTTTTTAGATTTTTGGTTCGCATTTTTTGCATTTTGAGCCCTACCTTGGTCACATTCTCTGGCCAGGTTGCCTGGTAGGTCATCCACTGCCTACCAACCATCAATATCACTCATCTATGATGCCTGTTGGTATGTATTTCCCATCATTCTGGCACATTTTTTAGATTTTGGTTCGCATTTTTTGCATTTTGAGCCCCTCCTTGGTCAAATCTCTGGCCCAGGTGCCTGGTAAGTCATCCACTGCCTACCAACCATTATTATCACTCATCTATGATGCCTGTTGGTATGTATTTCCCATCATTCTGGTACATTTTTTAGCTTTTGGTTCGCATTTTTTGCATTTTTGAGCCCTTGCTTGGTCACATCTCTGGCCCAGGTGCCTGGTAAGTCATCCACTGCCTGCCTATGATCAATCTCACTCATCTATGACGCCTGTTGGTGTGTATTTTTCTTTTTCTTAGAATTTGGTTCACATTTTTGGCTTTTTGAGCCATTGTTGGTTATCTTTGTTCAGGGTGCCTTGGTAAGCCTTTCCCCACTCATCACTGATGCCCTTTCACCTATTTGTTGGGATGTAGGTCTGGGGTTGGCATTGTTGGGATTTCTGGGTGCCTTTGATACTTGCTTTGTGTTGGTAGTAGAGTGAACACTGTTGACCAAGACAAGGTGGTGTGAAGTCCCTACTACCTGGCTTCGTAGATTCATCTCTACGTGTCTGCTGGTTGCTGAGGCCTCTCTGAGGCTGGGACCTCTCTCATCACCACAGAGTAGAGACGTGTTTGGCGGGGCCTGCAAAGGTCAAGTGGGGTCACTCCTGCTTGCAGTTGCCATTCAATCTGTCTTGGGCTTCTTGCCTTTTGCTCTGTCATTTGTCGAGTTCCAGTCAGTAGGGTCTACCACAGGCACAAGGTAACTTCTCTGTGCATCCTTCATCCCCTTCACTGCTACCCAACATCTGTGTCCAGTCTTTCCAACCATGTAGGTGTTTGGATTTCCAGATATACTGCTTCAATATCTCTGATGGTGCATGTGTCCATCAGGTCCACCCCCCCTACTTCACCACAGCTTGCCCACAATGCTGGTCGTCAGGCTGAGCGTGATCAGCGTGTCCTTGGGTCTCCTCCATCCCGTCGTCAACCACACCACCCTGCTCCTCCTTTGATTGTAAGTTGTGTCTATGCCTGCCATATATGTGTATGTGAGATTGATCAGGTACAATGTCAGGCCCATCCTCCTGTGCCACTCCACCAGTATCCTGGCATTCCACCTCCCCAACCACCTCCACTTCCTGCTCCTCTACCACCCCAGATGGTGCCCTTCCCTCCCCCATATTATCAGAGTTTTGCTCCTCCTGCTCCACCTCCTCAGAACATTCCTCAGCGTGTTGACTATACTGCTCAGTTGTTGGAGGGATTCAATAATGATCATGGGAGGCGTCGTCAGCAGAGACGCAACCAAAGGGCCAACAATATTTCTACTGCTGCACCAGCTCATGCAGGCCCATCCCATGCTCCCCCTCCACCTAACTACCATACATACCAGCAGGTCAGCAACCTGCAACATGAGGCAGAGGAGTGGAGAAATCAGCAAGCTCAGCAGCAGCATGCTCAACATCTTCAGGCTATGCAAGTGCAACAGTTGCAGGAGTGGGAACACTTGCAGTCCATGAGAGTGCAGCAGCAGCAGCAGCAGGGACAGGAGTGGGAACACTTGCAGTCCATGAGAGTGCAGCAGCAGCAGCAGCAGGGACAAGAGTGGGGAAACTTGCAGTCCATCAGAGTGCAGCAGCAGCAGGAGCAGGGACAGGAGTGGCAGCACCAACAATTCATCAGAGTGCAGCAACAGCAGAGGCAGGAGCAGGAGTGGCAGAACCAACATGCCATCAGGGTGCAGCAGCAACAAAGGCAGGAACAGGAGTGGCAGAACCAACATGCCATCAGGGTGCAGCAGCAACAAAGGCAGGAGCAGGAGTGGCAGAACCAACATGCCATCAGGGTGCAGCAGCAACAAAGGCAGGAGCAGGAGTGGCAGCACCAACATACCATCAGGGTGCAGCTGCAACAGAGGCAGGAGCAGGAACAGCAACACCTTCAGTACATTAGGATGCAGCAGCAGCAGCAGCACCAGCAGCACCAGCAGGAGTATCAGCAACTACAACTGCAACAATTGCAGAGGGTGGAGCTTGAACATCAACATCATTTGGAGGAAGGGCAACAGGCAATACATCAGCAGGTAGAAGAGAGGGAGCACCAGGAGCAGAATGAGATGGAGCAAATCAGGCAGCTATCTCAAAGGTTGCTTTCAGAGGCCCTCAGTGAACATAGCCATCGTTCAGCAGAGCAGTATGAGCAGGACCAGGAGAGACAAGCATCTGGAAATGACCTTGGCCATTCCCCTCCTCCCAGTTCTTCCACCACTCCTGCTTCCTCTCCCCCAAGACATCCTTCTCCTCCACCTCCACCTCCACCCCATGATCCAGCTCCCAGCCCCAGCCCAAATCCCAGCCCTGGACCTGATCCCAATCCAGACCCAGACCCAGACCCAGACCCAGACCCACCATCACCACCACCACCACCACCACCCCCAGCAGCTCCATACCACATCCCTCCAGGTGGGAGGCCATATACTGAGCCAGTCCAACACCACTACCTGGGTCTGATGAATATTCCCTGCCCCAACTGTCATGCCCTCCATTTCCTGTCAGAGAAACTCTCCAACTCCAGTCCACTCCATCCTCGCTTTGGCCTCTGTTGTCTTCAAGGCCAGGTGGCACTCCCTCCAATCCAGCAGTGGCCAAGGGTCCTCCAGGACCTCTTTGATGATCCCCAAGACCAGAGGGAGTTTAAGAAAAATGTTCGTCAGTATAACAATGCCCTGGCATTTACCTCAGTGGGAGTAGAGGTGGATAGGCAGACTGTTCAGGGGGCAGGTCCAGCATCTTTTCGTATTCATGGCACTCTTCACCATGTCATGGGAGCTCTCATGCCACCACAGGGTCTGCAGCCCTCCTATGCTCAGCTCTACATCTATGACCCACAGGAGGCAACAAACACCCGTTTGCAGAGAAACCCTGACTTGCAGGGTCACATCTTGCTGGACTTGCACACCACTCTCAGAGAGCACCACCCTTATGCTGCAGTCTATCAGCAGGCCCATGCAATCATGCAGGCCAAACCCCCAGAGCAGCATACAGATGTCTGCATGCGTCTTTACCTACAGCAGGGTACTGATGGAAGGAGATACAATCTCCCTACTGTGGATGAGATTGCTGCCATTGTGCCAGGAGATGGGTCAGAGATTGTGAGGAAAGATAGGGATATCATTTTACGTCTTCAGGGTGGTGGCCTACGTCGCATCAGCAACCTCCACCCCTCCTACCTTCCACTCCACTATGTGCTGTTGTTCCCCCATGGACAGGAAGGGTGGCATCTGGATATTCCCTTGCAGGTAGCTGGTGGTGGCAATCATCGTTCAAAGAAGGTCACTCAGACACTGTGGTATGCATATCGTCTCCACATTCGTCCCCCTCAGGTGGAGCCAGCCAATCTCTTCAAGGCTGGCAGACTCTTTCAACAGCTGATCTGTGATGGGTGGGCTTCAATTGAGCAGTGCAACCTCACTTGGGTGGCCAACAATCAGACCAGGCTCAGAGCAGAGTTGTATAGTGGATTGCAGGATCGTTTGGCTCAAGATGCTGGTCAGGATCTGGGTGCAGTTGGTCGTGTCATCCTCCCTTCCACTCATAAGGGTGGTCCTCGCTACATGAACCAGCTGCTTCAAGACTCTTTGGCCATCTGTAGAGAGTACAAGAAGCCTGACCTGTTCCTCACCATGACTGCAAATGGGAGTTGGCCTGAGATAACTGAGAACCTTTTCCCAGGTATGTTTCAAATTGATTTCAGCTATCTTTGACTCACCATCATGGCACAGGACAGTCCCCAGTTGACAGACCTGACTTGGTCACCCGTGTTTTCCATGCCAAGCAGCAAGCTTTGTTGAAGATGGTGAGGGGTGGTTACTTTGGAGAGGTGGCTGGATTTGTCTACACCATTGAGTATCAAAAACGTGGTCTCCCTCACATGCACCTGTTGGTCTTCTTGGAGGAGGAGGACAAGATTCATGCAGTGGAGCAGGTGGATGCCATCATCTCAGCTCAGATCCCAGACCCCAATGTCCACCCCCAACTCCATGAGGCTGTCTCCAAGTACATGCTTCATGGCCCCTGCTCTCCTCAGAGGTGTATAGAGAACAATGTTTGCAAGAAGCGCTTCCCCAAGGCTTTTGCTGCTCAGACCATCATCAAGGAGGATGGCTATCCTGACTATGCTCGCCCTCAGAATGGAAGGACAGTGGAGAAGCGTCAGAATGTCTTTGACAACAGTGTGGTGGTCCCCCATCCAAGGGAGCTTCTGGTGAAGTTTGACTGCCACATGAACCTGGAGGTCTGTGGGTCTATCAAGGCAGTGAAGTATATCCACAAGTACATCTACAAGGGTCCAGACAGAGCCACTGTGCAGCAGGAGGGGCATGATGAGATTCGTTCCTACCTTGATGCAAGATACATCTCCTCCACCCAGGCATGTCACAACATCTTTGAATTCCCCATGCACATGGAGTGGCCTGCTGTGTATCGTCTTCCAGTTCATCTTCCAGGAGAACAGACTGTGGTGTTTAGTGCTGAGGATGACATTCAGAATGTGGTGGAGAATCCCAAGGACACCCAACTGATGGGTTGGTTTGAGGCCAACAGGGATCCTGTCCTGATAGCTGCTGGGGCACATGATCATCTGTACCAGGAATTCCCCAAGAAGTTTGTGTGGGATAAGAAGCATGGTGTGTGGAAAGTGAGGCAGAGGTACAAGGCCATTGGAAGGATGTATGCTGTCTATCCATCAGCTGGAGAAAAGTTCTACTTGAGACTTTTGCTCACCCAGGTCAAGGGTAAGTCTGCTGTCTTATGTTTTCATTCCCCATCTCACATCTCTCACAGGTGCAACTTCCTTTGAGAACCTTCGCTATGTGGATGGTCAGTTACATGATTCCTTCAAGGAGGCCTGTCGTGCACGTGGTCTGTTGCAGGATGATAGAGAGTGGTTGTTGTGTCTGCAGGATGCTGCTCACTTCCAGATGGGGTCCCAGTTGCGTCGACTTTTTGTCATCATCCTGGTGCATGGTGCTCCAGTGGATCCCAATCTCCTGTGGGAGGCATCCAGGGACAATCTCTGTGATGACCTGAATCGTCATCTGATGAGGGTCCTCAACATCCCTGAGCCAACCCAGGAGCAGATCTATGACTATGGCCTCCACCTTATCTCTCAAGCCCTTCGTAGACATGGAAAGAGCCTACAAGACTATCCTGAGATGCCTAGGCCACAGATGGACTGGGGTCGTCGTGAAGGAAACCAGCTGATCAATGAGCAGTTGGCATTGATGGTGCCAGAGTTGGAAGGATTTGTGGAGAGGGGGCAGGAGACATTGAATGTGGAGCAGAGGCAACTTTACCAGGCAGTGCTGGACAGTGTGATGGGTGGGCAGGGGACCATGTTCTTTCTTCAGAGTGGTGGTGGTTGTGGCAAGACCTATCTGGCCAACCTGATTGCTGGGGCTGTTAGAGCAAGGGACAGGATAGTGCTGTGTGTTGCTTCCACTGGCATTGCCTCCCTCCTCCTCCCTGGTGGTCGTACAGCACACTCCAGGTTCAAGATCCCCATCCCCATCCATGAACAGAGTGTCTGCAACATCAAGAAGGATGACATGAATCATGAGCTGATTCAGAGGACCTCCCTGATCATCTGGGATGAAGCTGCTTCTCAGCACCATCATGTGGTGGAGTGTGTGGATAGGACTCTGAGGGACTTGATGGATCAGGACAGGCCATTTGGAGGGATCACCATATTGCTTGGTGGAGACTTCAGGCAGACTCTGCCTGTCATTCAGCATGGATCCAGGGAGCAGATTGTGCCTGCTACACTGACTCACTCCAACCTGTGGCCCCAGATGTCAGTGCACTATCTGAACCAGAACATGCGTCTTGGGCAGGATCCTGAATGTGATGAATGGGCACAACGTCTTCTGCAGATAGGGTCTACTGATGGAGAAGTGGAGCTTCCTCAGCACATGAATTGTGGGGATGGAATGGGTTCTCTGGTGGATGCCATGTACTCTGAGGTCCTTGCCCTGCAACCAAACCAGCCACTTGCTGATGGGTATTTCCTGGATCGTACCATCCTTGCCTCTAGGAATGCCCAGGTGCATGAGATCAACTCTACCATTCTGGAGGCTGTCCAACCACAGGAGAGAGTGACCTATACCAGTGCAGACTCTGTGACTGATGGGGAGTATGAGTACATCCAGCCAGAGATGTTACACACCCTGTCCCCCTCTGGATTTCCACTGCACAAACTGGAGCTGAAGAAAGGAGTACCCCTGATGTTGTTGCGCAATTTGGATCCAATCCATGGACTGTACAATGGGACCAGGCTGAGGTTGATCAGATCCACACCTAGGATCTTGGAATGTCGTGTGTTGAAAGAGGATGGAGATGGAGAGGTGGTGTTGATCCCCAGAGTTGCCCTTGATTGTGGACTTGAAGATTCCCCTGTTCCATTTTGTCGAAGGCAGTTCCCTGTGCACCTGGCCTATGCAATGACCATCAACAAGTCACAGGGACAATCAGTAAAGAATGTTGGGATAGACTTGAGATCTGAAGTGTTCTCTCATGGACAACTGTATGTGGCTCTGTCACGTTGTACTCATCCCAGAAGGATCAAAGTTCTGTTGAAGGAAGGACAGGACAACATGAAGACAAGGAATGTAGTGTGGGCTGAGGTATTTAGACATTTGAACATTTGATCTGTAACTGCACAACTGTACCAGTAGATAGGATTATGAAAGTTTGTAAATAAGGAAATAAGGAAATTGAAGCATGATATATTCTGTGAATGCACTCCAAACACACCCCATGCCGGGGGGGCTGGGGGAGGCTTCAGGGCTGCAAGGCAGCCCTGAAGCCAAAGGTCAAAACCTTACCCCCATACTGGGATCCAGCTGCAAAGCAGCTGCAAGGCCTCATGGCTGCAAAGCAGCCATGAGGCCTAAGGTCAAAACTATGCCGGTGGTCATACCCCATGCCGGGGGGGCTATGGGGCCGGCTGCGAAGCAGCCGCGAGGCCGAAGGGCTCGTCAATAAGTATAACGGCCGTGGGTCGTGAGAGGGTGTGATCGCCGAAAGTCGATGGGTAGTTCGAGTATTTCGGTACGGTCGGTACTCTCGGTATCGTCGGTAGTGTTGTCGGTAGTCTCGGTGTCGTCGCTCCTTCCGCTAAGACCCACGTGAGTTTCCTTTTTTGAACAACAAAAGCCATGTGGCATGCCTGCAACCGGTGCTGGCAGCCACAAGCTGTGTGTGTCCTCCCCCTCCCCCCCCCTCCACTCCAGTGGCATACCGGCCGGTCGATCCACTGTCAAACCACTATCATACAGGCAATACTGTGTCATCTGTGAGTATCTGCTCTGATCTGGGCTGCATATCACTCTGATAAGAGATCTCTTTCACTGATCATTCACTGATAAGGCCCACAGTTCGCATTTTTGAGTGTTTTCTGACAGTCCTTTGGCTGCTGGTAAGCCCATGGACCTTTGATCATGCTCAGGAGGTGCACTGATCTCATCTGACTGCATTCTCTGGCCATCTGGACCTGTAATTCCTGCACTTTTTAGATTTTGGTTCGCATTTTTTGCATTTTGAGCCATTCCTTGGTCACATCTCTGGCCCAGGTGCCTGGTAGGTCATCCACTGCCTACCAACCATCAATATCACTCATCTATGATGCCTGTTGGTATGTATTTCCCATCATTCTGGTACATTTTTTAGCTTTTGGTTCGCAATTTTGGCATTTTGAGCCCTTCCTTGGTCACACCTCTGGCCCAGGTACTTGGTAAGTCATCCACTGCCTGCCTATGATCAATATCACTCATCTATGATGCCTGTTGGCATGTATTTCCCATCATTCTGGTACATTTTTTAGCTTTTGGTTCGCATTTTTGGCATTTTGAGCCCTTCCTTGGTCACACCTCTGGCCCAGGTACTTGGTAAGTCATCCACTGCCTGCCTATGATCAATATCACTCATCTATGATGCCTGTTGGCATGTATTTCCCATCATTCTGGTACATTTTTTAGCTTTTGGTTCGCATTTTTGGCATTTTGAGCCCTTCCTTGGCCACATCTCTGGCCCAGGTACTTGGTAAGTCATCCACTGCCTGCCTATGATCAATATCACTCACCTATGATGCCTATTGGTATGTATTTCCCATTGTTCTGGATCATTTCTTAGAATTTGGTTCACATTTTTGGCTTTTTGAGCCATTGTTGGTTTTCTTTGTTCAGGGTGCCTTGGTAAGCCTTTCCCCACCCATCACTGATGCCCTTTCACCTATTTGATATGATGTAGGTCTAGGGTGGTATTGTTGGGATTTTTGGCTGCCTTTGATACTTGCTTTGTGTTGGTAGTAGAGTGAACACTGTTGACCAAGACAAGGTGGTGTGAAGTCCCTACTACCTGGCTTCGTGGATTCATCTCTACGTGTCTGCCGGTTGCTGAGGCCTCTCTGAGGCTGGGACCTCTCTCATCACCACAGAGTAGAGACATGTTTGGCGGGGCCTGCAAAGGTCAAGTGGGGTCACTCCTGCTTGCAGTTGCCATTCAATCTGTCTTGGGCTTCTTGCCTTTTGCTCTGTCATTTGTCGAGTTCCAGTCAGTAGGGTCTACCACAGGCACAAGGTGACTTCTCTGTGCATTCTTCCCCTTCACTGCTATCCAACCTTTGTGTCCAGTCTTTCCAACCATGTAGGTTTTGATTTCCAGATACACTGCTTCAATATCTCTGATGGTGCATGTGTCCATCAGGTCCACCCCCCCTACTTCACCACAGCTTGCCCACAATGCTGGTCGTCAGGCTGAGCGTGATCAGCGTGTCCTTGGATCTCCTCCATCCCGTCGTCAACCACACCACCCTGCCCCTCCTTTGATTGTAAGTTGTGTCCATGCCTGCCATATATGTGTATGTGAGATTGATCAGGTATAATGTCAGGCCCATCCTCCTGTGCCACTCCACCAGTATCCTGGCATTCCACCTCCCCAACCACCTCCACTTCCTGCTCCTCTACCACCCCAGATGGTGCCCTTCCCTCCCCCATATTATCAGAATTTTGCTCCTCCTGCTCCACCTCCTCAGAACATTCCTCAGCGTGTTGACTATACTGCTCGGTTGTTGGAGGGATTCAATAATGATCATGGGAGGCGTCGTCAGCAGAGACGCAACCAAAGGGCCAACAATATTTCTACTGCTGCACCAGCTCATGCAGGCCCATCCCATGCTCCCCCTCCACCTAACTACCATACATATCAGCAGGTCAGCAACCTGCAACATGAGGCAGAGGAGTGGAGAAATCAGCAAGCTCAGCAGCAGCATGCTCAACATCTTCAGGCTATGCAAGTGCAGCAGTTGCAGGAGTGGCAACACATGCAGTCTATGAGAGTGCAGCAGCAGCAGCAGCAGTTGCAGGAGTGGCAACACTTACAGTCTATGAGAGTGCAGCAGCAGCAGAGGCAAGGGCAGGAGTGGCAGCATGTTCAAGACATGAGAGTCCAGCAGCAGCAGGAGCAGGGACAGGAGTGGCAGCACATTCAAGACATGAGAGTCCAGCAGCAGCAGAGGCAGGAGCAGGAGTGGCAGCACCTACAATCCATCAGGGTGCAGCAGCAACAGAGGCAGGAGCAGGAACAGCAACACCTTCATCACATTAGGATGCAGCAGGAGTATCAGCAACTACAACTGCAACAATTGCAGAGGGTGGAGCTTGAACGTCAAAATCATCTGGAGGCAGAGCAACAGGCAGTACATCAGCAGGTAGAAGAGAGGGAGCATCAGGAGCAGAATGAAATGGAGCAAATCAGGCAGCTATCTCAAAGGTTGCTTTCAGAGGCCCTCAGTGAACATAGCCATCGTTCAGCAGAGCAGTATGAGCAGGACCAGGAGAGACAAGCATCTGGAAATGACCTTGGCCATTCCCCTCCTCCCAGTTCTTCCACCACTCCTGCTTCCTCTCCTCCAAGACATCCTTCTCCTCCGCCTCCACCTCCACCCCATGATCCAGCTCCCAGCCCCAGCCCAAATCCCAGCCCTGGACCTGATCCCAATCCAGACCCAGACCCAGACCCAGACCCAGACCCAGACCCACCATCACCACCACCACCACCACCACCCCCAGCAGCTCCATACCACATCCCTCCAGGTGGGAGGCCATATACTGAGCCAGTCCAACACCACTACCTGGGTCTGATGAATATTCCATGCCCCAACTGTCATGCCCTCCATTTCCTGTCAGAGAAACTTTCCAACTCCAGTCCACTCCATCCTCGCTTTGGCCTCTGTTGTCTTCAAGGTCAGGTGGCACTCCCCCCAATCCAGCAGTGGCCAAGGGTCCTCCAGGACCTCTTTGATGATCCCCAAGACCAGAGGGAGTTTAAGAAAAATGTTCGTCAGTATAACAATGCCCTGGCATTTACCTCAGTGGGAGTAGAGGTGGATAGACAGACTGTTCAGGGGGCAGGTCCTGCATCATTTCGTATTCATGGCACTCTTCACCATGTCATGGGAGCTCTCATGCCACCACAGGGTCTGCAGCCCTCCTATGCTCAGCTCTATATCTATGACCCACAGGAGGCAACAAACACCCGTTTGCAGAGAAACCCTGACTTGCAGGGTCACATCTTGCTGGACTTGCACACCACTCTCAGAGAGCACCACCCATATGCTGCAGTCTATCAGCAGGCCCATGCAATCATGCAGGCCAAACCCCCAGAGCAGCATACAGATGTCTGCATGCGTCTTTACCTACAGCAGGGTGCTGATGGAAGGAGATACAATCTCCCTACTGTGGATGAGATTGCTGCCATTGTGCCAGGAGATGGGTCAGAGATTGTGAGGAAAGATAGGGATATCATTTTACGTCTCCAGGGTGGTGGCCTATGTCGCATCAGCAACCTCCACCCCTCCTACCTTCCACTCCACTATGTCCTGTTGTTCCCCCATGGACAGGAAGGGTGGCATCTGGATATTCCCTTGCAGGTAGCTGGTGGTGGCAATCATCGTTCAAAGAAGGTCACTCAGACACTGTGGTATGCATATCGTCTCCACATTCGTCCCCCTCAGGTGGAGCCAGCCAATCTCTTCAAGGCTGGCAGACTCTTTCAACAGCTGATCTGTGATGGGTGGGCTTCCATTGAGCAGTGCAACCTCACTTGGGTGGCCAACAATCAGACCAGGCTCAGAGCAGAGTTGTATAGTGGATTGCAGGATCGTTTGGCTCAAGATGCTGGTCAAGATCTGGGTGCAGTGGGTCGTGTCATCCTCCCTTCCACTCATAAGGGTGGTCCTCGCTACATGAACCAGCTGCTTCAAGACTCTTTGGCCATCTGTAGAGAGTACAAGAAGCCTGACCTGTTCCTCACCATGACTGCAAATGGGAGTTGGCCTGAGATAACTGAGAATCTCTTCCCAGGTATGTTTGGAATTTTTTTTGGCTATCATTGACTCACCATCATGACACAGGCCAGTCACCAGTTGACAGACCTGACCTGGTCACCCGTGTTTTCCATGCCAAGCGGCGAGCTTTGTTGAAGATGGTGAGGGGTGGTTACTTTGGAGAGGTGGCTGGCTTTGTCTACACCATTGAGTATCAAAAGCGTGGTCTCCCTCACATGCACCTGTTGGTCTTCTTGGAGGAGGAGGACAAGATTCATTCTGTGGAGCAGGTGGATGCCATCATCTCAGCTCAGATCCCTGACCCCAATGTCCACCCCCAACTTCATGAGGCTGTCTCCAAGTACATGCTTCATGGTCCTTGCTCTCCTCAGAGGTGTATAGAGAACAATGTTTGCAAGAAGCGTTTCCCCAAGGCCTTTGCTGCTCAGACCATCATCAAGGAGGATGGCTATCCTGACTATGCTCGCCCTCAGAATGGAAGGACAGTGGAGAAGCGTCAGAATGTCTTTGACAACAGTGTGGTGGTCCCCCATCCAAGGGAGCTTCTGGTGAAGTTTGACTGCCACATGAACCTGGAGGTCTGTGGGTCTATCAAGGCAGTGAAGTATATCCACAAGTACATCTACAAGGGTCCAGACAGAGCCACTGTGCAGCAGGAGGGGCATGATGAGATTCGTTCCTACCTTGATGCAAGATACATCTCCTCCACCCAGGCATGTCACAACATCTTTGAATTCCCCATGCACATGGAGTGGCCTGCTGTGTATCGTCTTCCAGTTCATCTTCCAGGAGAACAGACTGTGGTGTTTAGTGCAGAGGATGACATTCAGAATGTGGTGGGGAATCCCAAGGACACCCAACTGATGGGTTGGTTTGAGGCCAACAGGGATCCTGTCCTGATAGCTGCTGGGGCACATGATCATCTGTACCAGGAATTCCCCAAGAAGTTTGTGTGGGATAAGAAGCATGGTGTGTGGAAAGTGAGGCAGAGGTACAAGGCCATTGGAAGGATGTATGCTGTCTATCCATCAGCTGGAGAAAAGTTCTACTTGAGACTTTTGCTCACCCAGGTCAAGGGTAAGTCTGCTGTCTTATGTTTTCATTCCCCATCTCACATCTCTCACAGGTGCAACTTCCTTTGAGAACCTTCGCTATGTGGATGGTCAGCTACATGATTCTTTCAAGGAGGCCTGTCGTGCACGTGGTCTGTTGCAGGATGATAGAGAGTGGTTGTTGTGTCTGCAGGATGCTGCTCACTTCCAGATGGGGTCCCAGTTGCGTCGACTTTTTGTCATCATCCTGGTGCATGGTGCTCCAGTGGATCCCAATCTCCTGTGGGAGGCATCCAGGGACAATCTCTGTGATGACCTGAATCGTCAACTGATGAGAGTCCTCAACATTCCTGAGCCAACCCAGGAGCAGATCTATGACTATGGCCTCCACCTTATCTCTCAAGCCCTTCGTAGACATGGAAAGAGCCTACAAGACTATCCTGAGATGCCTAGGCCACAGATGGACTGGGGTCGTCGTGAAGGAAACCAGCTGATCAATGAGCAGTTGGCATTGATGGTGCCAGAGTTGGAAGGATTTGTGGAGAGGGGGCAGGAGACATTGAATGTGGAGCAGAGGCAACTTTACCAGGCAGTGCTGGACAGTGTGATGGGTGGGCAGGGGACCATGTTCTTTCTTCAGAGTGGTGGTGGTTGTGGCAAGACCTATCTGGCCAACCTGATTGCTGGGGCTGTTAGAGCAAGGGACAGGATAGTGCTGTGTGTTGCTTCCACTGGCATTGCCTCCCTCCTCCTCCCTGGTGGTCGTACAGCACACTCCAGGTTCAAGATCCCCATCCCCATCCATGAACAGAGTGTCTGCAACATCAAGAAGGATGACATGAATCATGAGCTGATTCAGAGGACCTCCCTGATCATCTGGGATGAAGCTGCTTCTCAGCATCATCATGTGGTGGAGTGTGTGGATAGGACTCTGAGGGACTTGATGGATCAGGACAGGCCATTTCATCAGGGAACCTTTGATGTGCTGGTATTCCCAGTTAATTATGGTAAGCAGTTATCTGTCTGATATGAATTGGATAATGGTGTATAGGGCATGATCATCTATAAATCATAATAATAATAGTCAGACAATGCATTAGAATACCTGGCAGACATTTTACTATCTGGTCAACTGCATATAGGCCTGATATAAGAGTTACAATACTTTTGTCATCATGATATAATGATGACAAGAGCTGATATGCCACATATAATAATACTATGTAGTTGACAATAGATTATAATTGCTCATCAGATAATATCATCATCATATCAATGACAATATTGTTTTCAGTCTGATTTCACTTTGATCATCAATATCTAGTCTTGTCATCTATGTCATTTATGATCATTTGAACAACTCTTCCCCAGCCACAAGTGTGGGAAGGTCTTTGTAATGACTGTATAGTACATGTTATATAAACTCATCCTCTCTCCCCTTCTCTCTCTTCTTCACTCTTGTCTCTGAGTTCTACCTCAGGGCAAGAGTCACTCTAAGACTTTAAGTCTTAGAGTTCATACCCAGGTAAGTGTAGCCTTGTGTGAAGTGATATGTGAGTGTCTTTCTCTGTTTTATTTTCGCTTTTTTGGAGGTTTAAGTAGTTCATCATACTTAGTAGTGTACTCAGTAGGTACTCATATATTGAATGAAATTGCTTTCTCATAATATCATGATTGATAAGTTCAATTGAAGGTTGCTATAGCAATTTTTATTTTAAGCTGTTGATGGTGTCAATGACAATTGTTGGTAATGTCTGATAATGAAAGACATACATGATCTACTGTTCACATTCTGATACATATGATCTACTCTACCTACATGATAACTTTTGACCAATGCTGCCAAGGCTCCCAGTCAATATATAGCATTACCAATGTGTATGTCATTATGATGTACCTTATAGGGCTTTACAGGGTAGATAAAGTCTTATATAACATAATCATTTCATTAAAATTTCCCTGATGTTGGAGGGATCACCATATTGCTTGGTGGAGACTTCAGGCAGACTCTGCCTGTCATTCAGCATGGATCCAGGGAGCAGATTGTGCCTGCTACACTGACTCACTCCAACCTGTGGCCCCAGATGTCAGTGCACTATCTGAACCAGAACATGCGTCTTGGGCAGGATCCTGAATGTGATGAATGGGCACAACGTCTTCTGCAGATAGGGTCTACTGATGGAGAAGTGGAGCTTCCTCAGCACATGAATTGTGGGGATGGAATGGGTTCTCTGGTGGATGCCATGTACTCTGAGGTCCTTGCCCTGCAACCAAACCAGCCACTTGCTGATGGGTATTTCCTGGATCGTACCATCCTTGCCTCTAGGAATGCCCAGGTGCATGAGATCAACTCTACCATTCTGGAGGCTGTCCAACCACAGGAGAGAGTGACCTATACCAGTGCAGACTCTGTGACTGATGGGGAGTATGAGTACATCCAGCCAGAGATGTTACACACCCTGTCCCCCTCTGGATTTCCACTGCACAAACTGGAGCTGAAGAAAGGAGTACCCCTGATGTTGTTGCGCAATTTGGATCCAATCCATGGACTGTACAATGGGACCAGGCTGAGGTTGATCAGATCCACACCTAGGATCTTGGAATGTCGTGTGTTGAAAGAGGGTGGAGATGGAGAGGTGGTGTTGATCCCCAGAGTTGCCCTTGATTGTGGACTTGAAGATTCCCCTGTTCCATTTTGTCGAAGGCAGTTCCCTGTGCACCTGGCCTATGCAATGACCATCAACAAGTCACAGGGACAATCAGTAAAGAATGTTGGGATAGACTTGAGATCTGAAGTGTTCTCTCATGGACAACTGTATGTGGCTCTGTCACGTTGTACTCATCCCAGAAGGATCAAAGTTCTGTTGAAGGAAGGACAGGACAACATGAAGACAAGGAATGTGGTGTGGGCTGAGGTATTTAGACATTTGAACATTTGATCTGTAACTGCACAACTGTACCAGTAGATAGGATTATGAAAGTTTGTAAATAAATAATTTGAAGGATTGTACAGGAAGCCTATGTCAGTGAACACACCCCATGCCGGGGGGGCTGGAGCAGCCCTGAAGCCAAAGGTCAAAACCTTACCCCCATACTGGGATCCAGCTGCAAAGCAGCCATGAGGCCTAAGATCAAAACTATGCCGGTGGTCATACCCCATGCCAGGGGGGCTATGGGGCCAGCTGCGAAGCAGCCACGAGGCCGAAGGGCTCGTCTTAATTATAAGGGGACTACGCGTGGGAAAGTCATGCCACGTGCTTTTCCTGAGATTTTCGACCTCCGAAGGATTTGCTCACCAAAAGCTGTGGCAAATTTGAACTCCGCTTGAATTGCTCCCTGTGCATCGAGTCCGCACACAACATTAGTCATCCTCTGGAAAGTGGCTGTGACAGTACAAAGATTTAAGATAAAGGTTGCTACACATGCAAATTTGAGTGTAAATTCTTCCACTGAAGCCTTGCTACAGCAGCTTATTTGATAAATATGATATGATGAGGCAACAATTGTGCTGCCTGTTGGTTTGATTGGGGTGTACAAACACTGACAGAACCAAAAGTGGGATAATATGGAGGGACAGTGAGGATACACATGTACAACACACTGTGAAAATGGGGGACACCCAACTACAGGATGTCAGCAAGTAGAATACTGTCAGTTGGTCTAGAAGTAGGACTGTCTGATATATAAGCCAACAGTCCATGAGGGTGGGTAGACCAGATTATGCCAATGAGTTACCCACACTGTGGGGGGATGGACTTCTGTGTTCCCTCCTAGAAGTAGCATCAGCAGACAATGCCAGGGGACAGATGTCCATCCTCAAAATGGGGTCTGTGGATGACAGTGGGGGATGGACCTCCATCCAATTGAAGAATGGTCAAGTCACACAACTGGGTGGTATGGCAGACCTAAGGGTGTGAATGCCTTGAGCCCTCTTCAATGTAAGAATGGTAAGATGAGCATGGTTGTGACATGGCAAAAAGTTAGTGTATATTGAAGTTTGTACCCTCTATACACTACTAGCTATGCATAGCCTCTAAGGTAGTCAGTTGTTAACTACTTGATGGACATGAAGGGTGAATCACAAAATGTATGGGCACACCATCATGGGTAGCTGGGTAGGTAAGAAGGGTGATCTATAGTACAGGAGTGTGTTGCAAGAAGTGAAGCATACAAACACAGGGAACTGAAACAGTGGAGGATGACTCAGTTGACCAAGTCATCACAGACAGAAGTGGTAGAGAAGCAAAGTATTTACATGGATCACTCAATTGTTATGTGGCATGGACTGTGGTGACTGTAATGGTACATGGCTAAAGGTGAAAAAAGGAGAAAGATCAAAACTACTATGGAAACATAAAAACAGAATGGGACCACTGACCAGAACAAGTCATGGCAATGTGGAGAACACCAACAGCGAAGTTGGGTATGATGAGTGTGTAACATTGATGGCCTATTAGGCATGCAAGGATAATGCCCACTACACACAAGGCAACAAGGACAGAATGGGTGCAGATGTGAGGGAGTGCCAAGGCAACTGGAAAGAGAGTGAGAAGGCTTGGGGCATATGTTAAATGAATGAGGGGCAGAGGTGTCCTACACATGAGTACAGTAAGCTCAGGTTTCAAAGGAAATGCTATAACATTCAATGTACCTAGACACAAGTACAGTAAGCCAAGGTAAACAATCAGTACTGTACTCAGTGGGAAAGGTGTAACAGGTATCTCACCTCAAGTTTCAGAGGAAACACTGGAATGGGTAGGCATGTACATGTGGAGGATATAGTGCAGTGAAATGCCACATTGGAGGCAATAACAGTTATGCACATCAAGTGCCTATGAAGTGCCAAAGGAAAAGGAATAAACTGAAAGATAACATATCACATTTGACTTGGAGCTGATCCAAGCTTGACACAGCATGTCCAATTCTGGACTGGGATACATGCCAACAACATAATGCTGGGGCAGGGACTTCCATCTTGGAAGTGGAGTCAGTGTATTGCCAGGAGATGGACTTCCCTCCTTGAAGAGGGATTAGTAGGCCATGCCAGGGGACAGACTTCCATGTTGGGAGATGAAATCCTATCCTGGGAGTGTGGCCAGCCAACAGGTTTGTGCAGATGATTGGGATCTTGACATCACTCCCAGTAAATACAATCTTGGAATGTGTTCCATTATGTCTACTGTAATAACTTTTCCAATCACAATTGTATTTTGTAATAAAATTACACAAAGCCAAATAAGTGTGAGAAAAATAGGCAGTGTCTACTCCGTGGCTGGC